>BMAO01002157.1:0-21129 GCA_019973975.1 Trichonephila clavata | reverse complement strand
TGAACATGTACAGTTTATAGTGCCACAAGGAATCATCGAAAATATGGAATTGTCCTTCTGGAAATTTCCATGAAGCTACACAAGGGACCTTTGAAACAGATCAAGTCAGTCGAAATTAGAATCTGCTTGCATGTTGTCTGCAATAAGACAGAAAGACAACTGTCTGAGTTCCTGCAAATGAGACTGCTCAAGAGCCGTTTCTAAAGTGATGTAAAGCTTGTTCATATAATGAGTGCTTTTTTCCACTACTGTAAAAATTAATTGTAATATTTAATTGTGCATATAGCTCGATTGGTCTTTGTGTAGTTATTTTTCCTTTTTGTCCATTAAAACTTATTATTTCAATAATTGGATCGTCTGCTGTCTCCCCCCCCCCCCCATACAAGTTGGCAAAAGTATGTACTGGTTATGTGGACTTTACACTATTGAACTACAATCAAATACTTCAGTGAAAACAATGAGATTCAATAAATTAATAAAGTGCCCATTATTCAGCTAAATGATTCAAGATTCAAAAGGATGGCTTTATTCAAACATCAACAGCTAAAGGTTTGATTATAACCACAATTAATTTAGCTCAAGATGTAGAAGAGTAGTATGACAAAAAAATTCACTAGGTAGATCTTAAATGTAGACAAATCTTTAAAGAATAAAATACATTTTTGCCAAAGTTCATTAATTCAAAGTAAACCATGATTATGCATCATTTCTGGTTATTTGGTAAAGTTATTATTAAGAGTTATGGATATTTTACAAACATCTGCATGCTAAGTAAAGGATTGCAAATATAAAAAGTAATAATGGGAGGATCAAAATTATGTATCTATTTCACAGCTAAAATTAAATATACAAAATAATTCCACTCGGTATAAAAATCATTGCTAAAAAAAAACATTTTTTACATATAAAAATGAGAAATAATTTATTAATGAATTCAAAACAAAGGACAAAAAACTAATAGCATCCCCACACTAATTTAAAATTTTAAAATATTAAATAAAAATACTATTATATTACTTACCATTTCCTGTCATTTCATTGAAAGCAAAAGCAAAAATATACAGAATCAAAAGATGTCAATTAAAACTTTCTTACACATTCATCAAACACTTAGCAAATACCTTTTTAACATTTCTAAGGTAAACGTTAAAAAAAAATTAGGATAAAACTGAATACTATGAAATATTGTATCAGTTTCGAAAAAACTTATTGGAAAAAAATTAATACAAAACTAAAAAGGACTTGCAACACAACTATTAAATTATGTGCAACAGTGTGTGTGTATATATATATAATCAATAATTTCCAAAAAAATTAAAGATCATTTCACATGCAAAGTTCAAACTTTTCAAATGTTAAGCAAATAATAAAGATAAAAATTCATTTAAAAAAAAATACTTACCGTCTTCATCATGTAGTCTCGTTCTAACTTTACTTTTCTTTAGCTCTTGTAATATGCCTTCTTCAATGTATTTTCACTTATTAACCTAATAACACTGACATCCTGCAAAAATAAATTAAGTTCATAAAGCTATTTTAAAACAGCAACCTTTCAATATTATATAATCATTTAAATATAAAAATTGTGATAAAAAAAATTTCTAAATAATTCAGTGAAATGAAAGAAATTTTTAGTCTTGTAGCCACATAAAGCTAGCAAAGATAGAAAAATTGTTTTTCTGGGTCTTAAAAAAAAATTTTTAATTCCATTTTTTTTAAATTACTGAGTGGAAAACACAAAAATGCGACCCATTATTAATTTGTGCATCAAGGCTAATGAGTCTGATAAAGATTAGAAATTCACATTCCTCAAGTAGGAATCAACATCTCATCATGTATATTAAAATTAAATATAGTTGAAGAGTTAAATGAATTACAGTTAAAATTAGAGGTTTAAAAATTTACCAAAATAGATTAGATGTAGGTTATTATGCAATCTTCAGTATTTTCTGTGTTGTTGGGCAGCCAGCAATTGTGTGAGCCACTCTTTATTGTTTTGGTGTCGAACATTTTGTGTATTACAACAAAATTGAGACAAAGTGTTCTTTCACAAAAAAGTAGTAACCAAGTACCTAATTGAATGAGTAAACTATCAAGAGTGCAGTCTATGTTTCTCTGAATAAAAATTCTCTTTCAACACCCACTTCATCTTATTATATACCAGCTGTCAGACAGGTAAAAATAAGTTTTCCCCACAAGTAGCACCAGCTAAAAGATATTGTGGACATTATGTTCCTCACACTTGTTCCTCAAAAAGAAAAATCTTTTCAAGCTTTCAACATGGAGATGTTCATTCAATGTCAGAAATCACTCTGCGATATAGGACAAGATTTACAAAGTCAGAATCTAAAGAAATGAAGCCAAAAGGAAGGAATTGGAAATAGATTAATATTTTCCTGATTTTATAAAACTGATTTGACATTAAAAACTTCGTACAAGCGCCTTGTTATTTTTAATAAATTGGAAGCAAGGATAGGGGAAAAACTATTCCCCCCATGTCTCATGTATGTACAGGTATAGGACAAAATAATAGGAGCACCTATTTAAAAATGAGTCATCCTTCAACCATCAAATAAATGGTCGTTATGTGTCACAACAGTGTGCCACCTAGTGATGGTGAAAGGGAAGGTATCAGTTAAGCATTTGGTAGTGTGAAAGTTGCCATGAAAAAATTCTGTTCTTAGCAAAGCACCATTATATCCAACCTCTCAGACATGAAAAGAGGAGATACTTAATCGCTTCACTGGAGTGTGTCCAGAAAAGCCAAACTTGTAGGTATTTCAAGGAAAATTGTGTCAAGGGTTATGACAGTCTACACAAAACCTGAGTAAGGTGTCTCCCGAGAAGCACAACAGTAGGCAAAAGTCGAATTTGAAAGGCCATGATACATGGATGTTGAAGAGGATAGTCACTGGAAAATGCAAGACTACACTGCTGCAGATAAGGTCCAATATGAATATCCACCTTCCAAGTCCTGTATCTATCAAAAACATTCAACTGGAATTGTATGCTACAAACACTCACGGAAGAGTAGCTGTTCCAAAACCTTTAGAAACCTTTTATGAAATGCTAAGAGACTACCGGGTGCCGAGACCACCTAAACTGGACACAACTGCAATGAGAACAAGTCATCTAGGTCGATGAATCCTCATTTACATTCCAAACCACCGAACACGTGTTCGTCTATCAAACATCAGCAGAAACATTTCATGTTCATTGCCTAGTTGGAGGGGTTCTGTGATTGTGTGGGGGTGCAATATCTTCCCATGAATTGGGGCATCTTGTTGCCTAGAGGGGATGATCACAAGCAACCTTTATCAAAGTATTCTTGTAGATCATCGTCACCCTATTATACTTCAGAACCTCTCTCTGGGAGAGCATCCTGTGTTAGAAGAGGACAATGCTCCTGTTCACATGTCTCACTGTGTTCAAACATGGTTAGATGGGCATAATGATGAAGATTTAATATGGTGTCCCCAGTTACCTGAACTGAACATCATTAAATGTTTGTGGGGGTTTTGCGAGCGAGTCTGTGCTCAGTTTTATCTTCTACACATACTATCAGACCTCGAGACTACTTTGTAGGAGGAATAAGTGCAAATTCCAATGTACTATATTCAAGACCTCCATTTCTCAACCCCACGTCAAATGCAAGCTGTCATTCAGGACAAAGGTGGCCAACACCTAATAAAAAATTTTCATTTTTCACAGGTGTTATTTTGTTCTATACCTGTACATATCTTAAAACCTGCTCCTCACATATCTATAAAGACTTATTTCAATTTAAAATAATTTCAGTATTGTGAAAAAAAACATGGTTTTATCAAACTTCACCCCAAAGTAGATGATTTTAGTGTTATTTTGTTCTATACCTGTACATATCTTAAAACCTGCTCCTCACATATCTATAAAGACTTATTTCAATTTAAAATAATTTCAGTATTGTGGGGAAAAAAACATGGTTTTATCAAACTTCACCCCAAAGTAGATGATTCAGTTTGTTTATCCAGTGATAAAAGTGAAGATTTATCCCTCAAAGCATTAAATGAGATAAGATTTAACTGCAAATATGAAATGTTGCAAGCCATTCAACAATACTTCTAATTGATATAGCACAATATCCATAAACTGGTGACAAAACTCGTAGTTCGATATTGTGTGTCAATATATTAGCGTTTGTTTTTAAACTAAATACAAAAAGAAATGTTTGAAAAGATGAATATTCTTTTAAAATGCACACAAATCGAAGATATATTGGTTCATGAAGTAGTTGCTGTTGCCGATAAAGTGATCAGTGCATAACTAATTCTAGAAATGAAGATAAATTCAAGAAATTTTTACCCTAAACTCTTCAACTTTTCTATACAAAGCAAAGAATTACCCAAATATGAATGGAAGAAATGCTCAAACTAATTTTGACACACAGCAAGACTTAATTTTTTATTACCATTAACTAGGAGATCTTGCCGAGAACATCAAATAAAGTTTTAGAAAGAAAAAAAGAAACCAGCTAACTTTACTGTGCAAAATGGAAAAAAAAAAATTTTTAAACTATTACTTCAAAGAAAAACAACTCAATTTGTAATAACCTAATCAAAAAGCTTGTTCAGCTGTGAGTAAAGCATCAGGAATTGATAATACAGAAGAATTCTATAAGAAAGAGAATAAACAAACAAATTTTAAAATGATACCAAAGTATTATTACTTATTTTATTAATCAAATGCCTGGCCATTGACCATCAGGTCAAAAGGCAGCAGGCTCTCCAACACTTTTTTACAATTCAGTTCAAATTCATAAGTCTAAGAGCACATGTCTAAATGTCCATGATTAGTCCAGAACACAAAACACATAAAGGCGAGACTGTCAAATTAAAATGAAACAAATGAACACAAAGGCAAATAAATAAGTGCTATAATTTAAACATAACTTATGAATTTCCAAAACCTTTACAACTATTTTTTTACATGTTCCTTTATCTACTAATGTGGCAGAATGGTCTTTAAAGTGCATTAAAAAGCATGGTAAATTATTTGGAATGTAGGAATGGTGCTTTAAAGGTCATATTTTAGGCATTTCACAGTTCACTTAGTAATACTCTATTGTTGTAATTTGTAAAATGATCAACTAAGTAGAGACATCAATGCTGATAAGTAAAAGTAAAAGAAAATGAATGATCCACCTATAATCAAATTACATCTGGAACAGGGAGAGGCAATTGGCTCTCAAGATTCAAAAAGACTTAAAATCACTTGACAGAGAATTATAAAAATATATGAATGGTCAAAAAACTTGAACTAAAAATAAAACGATGTCAGAGCTAGAGAAGAATTCAATGCTCCAAAAAAGTTTAACACTCATGCCAACATTGACCTATGGAAAAAAAATGAGCCTCACAACAAGGGTCTGAATTTAGCTTACAAACTGTTTGTTTTAATATGATCAACTTTTACTACAGTCCCAATTCACTCAAAAAGCACCAAAAATTACTAAATTTTGTAGTAAAATTTCATAATTTTTTTAGATAAATTTTAAAATTTTGTTTTCTATATCAATTTTTTATACTTTTCAGAATTATCAGTATCTTTTGGCTAGTGTACACACTTTTTACCTCTTTCTCTAATTCCAAATCAACAATCCTAATATTAAATTCAAAATTATGAGTTAAATTATGAAGCAAACAGGATTTTTAAAAATCTTACTTGACTTGACCAACTCTGTGACACCTGTCCTCGGCTTGCTTGTCATTGTATGGATTAAAATCAATGTCATGAAGAATGACTGTATCTGCTGCAGTTAAATTAATACCTAGGCCACCTGCTCGAGTTGATAGTAGGAATATAAAAATTGACGAATCACTGTTAAATCGATCAATTAATTGCTGCCTGAAATTTTTTTTAAAAAAATTTATTAATAAATTGAGTTCTGGACATAACAAACTCTCAGCATTGCAAAAAAATGTTATGCAATTCTATACAAAAACTTAACTCAAATCAAGAACTAATTAAATAATTCCTTATCAATACAATAGCAATAAAATTAAATAACAAATAAATAAATTTAAAAATAAAAATTATGTTTTATTTAGTTTTAATATATATATACTAGCTGTTACCCGCCCACTGCGTTGGGTATTTCATGATATTTTATAAATTTTTACTGCTTATATATATGTATAAATTATTGATATCTAAGTCATAGCATTAAGAATTCGATTGTATTGAAAAATATACTTATACCTTTAACTGTCGCCTGCTGACAAAAAAAAGGGCAGAAATCATCTAATTTGTATTTTCTAAAAATCTCTAAAATTGAAGTATAGAATGACGTTTGCTCTTTCGTAACCCAAAAACCTAGTGGATTCCCGCAAAACCAATTTTCGGTGGATCCCTACTCCGTAAATTGAACATGCAAGCCAAATTTCAAGTCTAAATCTAACATGAAAAAAACATAAGTTTTACTATAAATATCCCCGTAATCCCGTTGAGAGCCGTTTTCTAAAATAACCGCTCTCAGCAGATTTCAATTCAACAAAAGAAAAATGCAAACCAAATTTCATTATTATAGTCCTTGTAGCTCGAAAAAAGGAATTTTTTTTTGTCAATACGTCCCAGTAACCCCCTGCACCCTCCCCCCCCCCAGAATTTTATTTGCTTAAAATACATTCTCAGTGGATCCCTATTCAACAAAAGAAACATGCTTAACAAATTTCAAGTATGTAGGTCTAACAATTCAAAAACAGGAATTTTTTTCTAGAACTCCTCTTGACCCTTTGCAACCCTCATTTGGGGTCAATTTTCGTTTTACTCTTTGTTAGAGGAGCTCTATTCCATGAAAGGAACATTCCTACCAATTTTCAAGCAGGATGATCAAATAGTTTTAAAATGGAAATATTTATCGATTATACCTCTTAATCTCCCGAAATTAACTTGGTAGTTGATATTTGCAAAACCTATTTTGCAGCGATTCTCTACTTTACGAAAGGAATCTGCTTATCAAATTTCAAGACTACGTCTAATAGTTTAAAAATGGGGATAATTATCTATAATGCCACTTGAGCTCCCCGCAATGCCACTTTAGGGTCTGTTTTCACAAAACCCATTTTGTAGGGGAATGGCACTCTATTAAAGGAATCTGCTTAGCAAAATTTGAAGACTGTGCGTCAAATAAATTAAAAATGCAAAAAAAATTATCAATTACGCCCCTTGAACCCCTGCAATGCCACCTAGGGGTCGATTTTCACAAAACACATTTTGTAGTGTATCTATCCTATGAGAGGAATCTGCTTACCAAATTTCAAGACTGTGCGTCAAATAGTTTAAAAATAGAAATAATTATTTATATCTGCCCTTAATCCCCCGCAACACCCCTTGGGGGTCGATTTTCTCCAAACCCGTTTTGTAGCAGCTATTTATTCCATGAAAGAAACTTACCTACCAACTTTCAAGCAGGTAGGTCAAGTAGTTTAAAAACGAAAATATTTATCTATTACGCCACTTAATCCCCTGCAACGCCACTTAGAGGTCTGTTTTCACAAAACCTTCTTATAGCTGATCTCTACTCTATGAACGAAACCCATTTGTCAAATATAAAGACTGTGCATCTAAAAGTTTAACCACTTAACAGTTTCGTTTTTCTGCCATATTATGTCCAAAAATAAGCACATTTTTTGTAAACAATTTTGTATTCAAATCGATTGTATAAACTCAAATCCACAGTCAAAATTGTTACAAGTATTGCATTTATTAATTTATTTTAAATTTTTAATTAAGCGAAAAAATGGCATTTTTTCCGAACAACTAACTGAACTGTAAAGAACATTTTACAGGAATGGAAGCGAGAGAAAGAGCATGCAATATTTTAATACTTACATTTTATTTCAAAAATCAGCTTGTGTATGGTAAATTTTAAAGCATATAGATTAACAAAGTCCAACATCACAATCAGGACAAAAATATCTTGTTTCTCTACTGATCCGTTTTCCGCTCTCGTTCCGTTTTGAGCAACACACAAAGCATTGCCTCGTCGGTCTCAATTTCTTTTCGGTGGCAGGAATCACTTCTATAAAAAGTGTCTTTCCATCAATCGTAAAGGATTGGGCAAAATTCCTGGTCGTCCTATTCTTTCATTTACTGTTCCATGCCTTCCAATCAAGCGATCAACTAAATCTAGTCTAAAATTCAAATGGGAGTATTTTCCGCCGTGCTTCTGGTACAAAACAAAAGCATTCCACAGTGATATATCAAAAAGGTGGAAGAATATTTTTTGTAGTATTTCCTCTCTTCTTTATGATGGGATAATTGGTAAGATGTTGATCTAGTCTGTCTACGCCTCCCATTGTATTGTTATATTCCATTACTACTTGTGGTTTTTTTCTGACCTCATCATTGTGAGATGGCACTTCAATCATTTTGGGATTATGTATTGTAGATAAAAGACTTACAACCTTCTTATCCATACATTTGATGATACACACTTTTCCTCTTTGGAAAGCACGGACTTCACCTTTTTTTAGTTTTTTTATTGCAGTTCCTTTGGAACGTCTTTCCTGTTGAGTTTGAGTGTTCCATACATATCTGTTTGTTTGCTAAGAAGGATATCTGCCAGTTCTGGAGATGTGTAATAATTATCTGTCGTTATATAGGCAATATCCTTTATTCAATAGTGGCTGCATAAGTGTCATCACAACTTGAGATGACTTGCACAAATATTGGTAATTATTATCGAAAAGTGTGTCTTTTCCAGTGTATATAATAAGTTGATATACATAACCAGACTTTGACCCGCATAACATAAAACTTTTTATACCGAATTGTGATCTCTTTAGTGGTGTATATTGCTTCCAGTGCAGTCGTCCTTTGAAGAGCATCAAGCTCTCATCTATTGTTACATCTCTTTCAGGTGTAATGATTTCTTGATAACGTGCATTCAAGTGTTTTATTACAGGCCACAGTTTTTGTAATTTCGGACACTCATGTGTTTTAGCATCAAATTTCGCATCATCGGAAAAAATGTAAATATCGATGAATTAGGTGAAAATGACGGTAAGACATAATTTTTGAGAAAAATGGAGTTGAAGTTGAATGTCGCCTACTCCAATATAGTTCAATATCAGGTTTTTTTTACAATCCCTTGTAAAATATTCAATGCAAAAAACACTTGAATTTCGTTTTTTGATGTTGGTTCCCACTTTTTTGCTCTACTATTTCTTCGAAGATTACAGTTTCGAATACTTCGATCTGCATATTTGTTGGTTTCCGAAACTATCACTTCAAGTAGGTTATCATCGAAGAAAATATCAAGAAACTGTAGAGTTCCGTCACTTAAATCAATATTCAAATGGATAGCAGGATTCGCTGTGAAAGGAAATCTTGGCGATGGTGGAGGAGGATTATTGATATCAATTTCGCAAAAGTTCAGAGCCTGAGTTAGGTCATCCGAACTTTCCGTTTCTTTGTCACTAGAGAAGTCCGATAACGAACTTTCACAACTGCCTGAATCATTTAGCGAAATTTCCGATTCACTATCTGATCCAATATCAGAATTATATTCTGTAATAAGCCGCTCACTATCACTCATTGTAACACAAAATGAGGAAAGAAAGTATTCGCAGCGAGTGATACAATAAACTAAATTTGCACTTTTTCCCGCGTAAAGCAGTAAAACCAGATGAAACAGGTTTACACTTATGTTGAAAGCCAGTCTTTACTGGACAACTAGAGCCATCTATTAGAAGCAATGGAAACTAAAAAAATGAGAAAAAGCCGGGCAAATCAGTGGATCGGCGTAAAAAAACATGCTGCCCGAGCGGCGCTCGGGCAAATCAGAAAAGTCCCCTTTCGCTGCACCCGAGCGGCGTTCGGGCAAAACTGGTAAGTGGTTAAAAATGGAAATAATTATCTATAATGCCCCTTAACGCCACTTGGGGGCAATTTTCACGAAACCCATTTTTAGCGTATATCTACCCTATGAGAGGAATCTGCTTACTAAGTTTCAAGACTGTACGTCTAATAACTTAAAAATAGGAATTTATAACGCCCCTTAAACCTCCCACCCCCGCAAACCCTTTGTGGGTCAATTTTTCCAAAACCCATTTTGTAGCGGATATTTACTCCAGGAAAGAAACTTACCTACCAATTTTCAAGCAGGTAGGTGAAGTAGTTTAAAAACGCATATATTTATTTTACGCCCCTTAATCCCCCGCAACGCCACTTAGAAGTCTGTTTTCACAAAACCCGTTTTGTAACTGATCATTATTCTACGAAAGGAATCTATCAAATTTAAAGACAGTGCGTCAAATAGTTTAAAAATGGAAATAATTATCTATAACACCCCCTAAGCCCCTGCAACGCCACTTGGGGGTCGATTTTAACCAAACTCATTTTGTAGCGGATCTCTACTGTATGAAAGGAATCTGCTTACCCAATTTCAAAATTGCACATTGAGTAGTTTAAACATGGAAACGATTATTTATAATGCCCCTTAACCCCCTGTAATCCCCCTTGCATTTCGAATTTCGGAAAATCCATTCTTATCTGATGTCTACTCTATGAAAGGAACACGTCTACCAAATTTCAAGTCTGTAGGTTGAATAGTTCCACAGATATCGTGATTAGTCAGTCAGTCAGTGAGTGAGTCGATTTTCTCCTTTATATATATAGATTGAGAAATGCATGTACAGTAAAAAAAAAAAATACATGAAATCAACAATCAAAATAATTTTATTTATAGCATAACCCATAAAAATATTATATACCTCTCAGAAACTGGTACTTGACCATCCAGTCGTAAAAACTTGTACTTTTTAATGTTCATATATTCTTCTACAATATCAAGAACCATAGTGAACTGACTGAACAGCAAAATCCTATGTCCCTATGAAATAATTTTAAAAAATATTTACTTATCTCAGAAATAAATTTTAAAATAATTGCATAGTAGTCATTAATAATATACAAACCTCTTGGATAAGTGTTGGTAGTAGACTGTCCAGAACATTAAATTTTCCAGATTCGAGGATAGTTTCATCTGAAAGCGCATACGAATGCAAGGACTAAAATAAACAAAGGAATATTAATAAGAGGTATAAAAATACTTTCATATTTCTGTGTTGCATTCAGAAGATAGGAAAGCGTAAAGAAAAAAAATCTGTCTACATACCTTGTAGGTCTTGCAAAGTTTGTGAAGCTCAAAATCTGACATCACAGACATATCTTCGAAAACTAATTTTGGATCAGATTCACAATGTGTAGGTTCCTAGGGAAAAGAAAAATTAATTCCATGAAATGGAACAAGTCAAAAAGGTTCTTAAGTAGTCTTTAACAAAAAATAACTAGTCTTTTTTATACTGATGTTCATGACACAAAATTCATATTTACAAATAAACATCCATTATTTTAGGAATACAATTTTCAGGAAACTAAACAATTAAAAAATGAAAATAATTTTAAGTTTATGCCTTATTTAAAATACATGTTTTCTTGTTTAAAATACATATCTTTTTTTCAAAAAATTTTAACAAGAAATTACGACAACACCTAAGCAAATACAGAACATCCCGGGGGGGATATTGGTCTATAATTTATAATTATAATTTATGTGCCACAAGATAACTGAAACATCTTTTTTGCAATTAAAAAATTTTCGGGGGAGGGGGATGTGATTATTTTTTACTAAATTTCATTAACCAAATAAGCTATGACCTATTGTGATGTACAATGAAGTTTTTCCCAACTCTGTGCTCTCCATTTTTCATCTAACAATATTAGAAAATACATAGTTAACAAAATTTAGATATTTATTTTTACTTTTCAATTTTTTTTCCTTCTCCCCATTAATGTCTTCTTTAAGTCCTCAAAAATAAACAAAATGAACATACAATTACTACCTGCACCATATTATTACTCAATATACTAAAACACATCAGTAACTTAGTTCTGGAATAAATCTAATTTGTTTGAGCACAAATTACTCAAACAATGTTAATTGTAATTAATCACAAATAAGAAAATTTATAAAATTGTCTACTATACATCAACATGAGAAAGGAACCATTTTATGAAGGATTTTTATACACCAATTTTGCTGACATACATTTTTTTAGTTCACTTATATATATATATATGTATATAAGAACTTGATTTTTTCAGAAATACACCAAGTAAACAATTTAAAATTCAAATAACCTTTAAAATAGCCTTTGACATCTTCAGCAATATACTGTCATCATAAAATCGCCTTAACAATAAAGGGTGATTTGCAGCTCTTCGCAGTTGCATCATCATGCCTGCTCCACTAGATGTCGTTTCTTTCTCTTTGTCTTTTTCTTTCTCCTTATCTTTGTCTTTCTCCTTAGTTTTGTTTTTTTCTTTCTCTTGTTTACTATCAAACTATAAAGATAAAGTCTATAAGGAATGGATATAAGAATAATATCCTAAGTACTGTACAAAATCTTTTGCAAATTTTACTCAGAACTTTAAAAAATCCTTTTTTTTTTGTTAACTCATTTTTAAAAAAAAAATGGCACTTTAAAAAAATTATTCAAAGGAATAACAACTTTGATTAAAAATAATTGTTAACACAACTGTTGTGTTTATTTTGAATACACGCACACTGTTTTGGGGGTTCAAGTGAACCCTATATTTCTTATTTCAACCATTAACAATTCTTTCACTTATCATTTTAGAACAAAATGAACGATTTCTTTCTGTCTTCAAGAAATTATTTTACATAAACAACACTTTTTATACATATTTATATATATTTAACTTAATAAAATGCAAAAAAAATCAATTTAAAAGTCAGAAATTTCAATTTTTACACAAAAGGAATCTAATTTAAAAAATTATATTTGATAAATTTTGTTTCCTTTACCAGTTATATTTTATATTAAAAAATAACAAAGTTATTGAAATAAAATAAAAATTATACTGTTTTGTATGTTCATGTCAAATGTATGGATAAAGTTACCTATTTATGACGATAATTCCAACTTAGTAAAATGTTACTCACTGAACAAATGTAGAAGTACATTTTGTATGTACTTGATTCAAACACAGCTTATAAATGTATTTACCACACTTAATGCAAACATTTTGAAATTTGTTACAAAATTTACAGAGATAACACAGCGATTTATTTGTCTCCTTGTACTCACCCAACTCTGTGTTTTGGCAGTACAATTTAAATCTTTCCACTACATTGCACACTTTTCACTAATTAAACAGAAGCTTCAGGATATGGGGGAGCCCATCGCTTTTACAAATATGGTTTTGTATTAATGCCATATCCAGAGCTTCAATAAAAACTTGTCATCTTCTCCATTATTTGTGTTTCCAATTAGGATTTGCTGACAGGAATAATATGTAAAAATTCCCTCCTGAAGTATCAAGAATATTTGAAAATATGCCTAGCTACCAGTTACTTTTTCTTCAAAAACTATAGCATAAAATAATTTTGTCTATGGTGTCTACAGTACATTTTGCGGAATTCTAATCAAAAACTGCTTGAGGTTTTTTTAGATTCTGGAGTATCAGCTTTTTTTCTGAGTATTGTGTGCTTTCAGTAATAACAATTATTTTGTTTGAGTATGTATAACATAAGCATGATATCAATTGTGAACACAAATGTAGATGAACTTTCCCTGTTCTTAGTTTGAAGCAATCCACGGAAAATGGAAGATTTTGTTTCTTCTCATTGTATAAATTTAATTTCAACAGCTTCTTTTTCTCCAATACTCTTGGACAGATGTCCAAGAGTATAACGAAGCTGTTGCATATTATATCCTTTGACATCATTAGACAAACCAAGAACCTTAGCTGTTAATAAATTTATGGGATACTGAGCTATACAACTGTCCTCTCAGTCCCATATCTGGTACTGCAACTGACTTGATGTTATCTTGAGTTTGTTGAAGTAGGCAGAAATTCTAGTAGCAAGAGATTAATTGGAGTGATGGAGAGAAAAGCAAAGATGCTCTGATAGGTGGATCTGGTTTTTTGTATATGTTAATATGCTGACAGTCCTTTTTAGAGAGAACTATTGTAATTAGAACTATTTAAGGTAGAAGTATAATATAGAGAATCTCAAAATTTTAGGATATAAATTTAGGTACTAATTAAGAAACGCTTCGAATAAAGCATAAGCCTTATTGGCGTCACTTTTGGCAGCCTTGAATTTTAGAGCTAGCTCCAAGAGTTATAGATTTTTTTGATTAAACTGAGATAAAATTAAGGAGTTCAATAGCTTGAAATAAATCCGAAATGTTACTGTCATGACTATTTTGAAAGTATCCCCAGATACTTGGGATGTGTTGATTAATACTATAGAATTGAAATTTTTTTTATTTTCATTTAGGCAATCAGAAGCACTTTTGCTAGCAACATTTTAGTGAAAGGGATTCCTTTTCTGATAAGATTGCTTTTAAAGTTTGTTTCTATAATTATTTTCTACAGTGGTTCTTTTCTTTAGTTTAGGAAATTGGGGACATTGGATATAAC
Organism: Trichonephila clavata; assembly: GCA_019973975.1. Lineage (NCBI taxonomy): Eukaryota > Metazoa > Arthropoda > Arachnida > Araneae > Nephilidae > Trichonephila > Trichonephila clavata. Next base: position 6,633 of record BMAO01002157.1, on the reverse strand, counting down.
AAGCTATATAGCAACTTTCTTGGCAATTTATATAGAAATGACTTTCTTGCCTTACTTTGATAGAATAATTTCTAGTTAAGAGGTCTTCCCCACATTTTACACACCTTGGCTTTTGATGGTAGTTAGCTGTCATGTGGAAAAAACTATTGCAATTAAGGATTAAGTGATTCATCTTAAAAGACCCTCAAATTTAATTTGTTTTCACCCCAAAATTTTAAAAACATTTCAGGGAAGAGTTACCTGAAAAATGGATGATTTTTAGTCTTTTGGGGAATAAGTTTTGCAAAATTTGTGATGGTGAAACGAAGATCTTCTAAATTTGATTTCATTTCTCTAAAGAGTGAATTTAGTAAAGCCTTTAGTTACAGCTTTAACTGGATTTTCATCTTTCGGTTTGATGACAGATTAAAATAAATCACACTCTAATGTGTAAATGAGATATATTTATCATTACATTTAACTATATATGTTTACACTAATCTCCTAAAAATTTAATTTTTAGATCCAGAAACTTATTTAAACTTTTAATTTATTTTCCATAGTTCTGTTTAGTTTTAAGGATAATTGAGGAAGGCCACTATGCAATAAAATTGTCAGGAATTATACTACAGTCAATTTAGAATCTGGGTTTAATTTATCAAACCAATTAGAAGTCTAATGGGCAAGCCAGGCTGTTTTTTGGACAAATTAAGCCATCCCAGGATTCTTTGTTTTTATGTTTTTTATCTTTAGCTTCAATTTGAATTGATATTAATTGTATCTTAATTTTAATTTGATCAAGATTATTTAAGTTCGATTCTAAAGCATTGTAATTGGGGCAGTCAGTGTTTAGATAGGGGAGGGGAAGAGAACTAAATGCAGATTCATCAAATCTGGCTTCCAATTCAAGTTCTCTTGGAGTTTCTTATCGCATATTTCATAAGGGATCTAAGGATTTCATTATTGGTTTCTGGCAAATTTCTTATACATGTTGATTGTCCTTTCAGCAGCTTGAATTTTAGTCATCATGCTTCAGGTATCAATTGGTATAGTTTGGGAGCTAGAACATGAAGTATTAAATTCCCTCAGGATAAATCTGAGTCAGAAATCGTATACTCAACAGGTAATCAGATGAAAACACCCAAGGTCAAATAGTAATAAAAAGTGGTGCAAGAGAGATAGTGAATGTGTAACTACTGATTTCAATAAATGATAGTTTAAAAAAAACTAAAAAACACTTTTAAACTGAATCGAACAAAAAGTAAAAAAATAATTAATATAAGAATAAAATGATTAACAAGAAAATTAATGTCATTGGGGTAAAAGCTTGGGGTGTTCTATAAATATATAAATTGTTATAATTTCTAACTTCTATTCCAAAATCCTGAGTTAGTGTAAAAATGTAGTACAAAGCACCCCACACTTTTACCCCAATGACATTAATTTTCTCATTAATCATTTTATTCTTGTATTTAGAATTATTTTTTTACTTTTTAGTTCGAGTTAGTATAAAGCATTTTCTTTAGTTTTTATAAAACTATAATTTATTCTTAGTTTTTTAGTTCAATCTACAATAAAAGCGTTTTTTAGTTTTTTTTAACTATCATTTATTCACTGTTGAATTTATCCTTGAGTTTGATATTTGAAGCTGGAATTAGTCTTACTTTTCAATGGATATTAATTAAAGGGTCTCAAGGGTATTTATTCTCTTCATTTATGGGGCTTCAGATGAGTCCTGCATCATTATAATAGATTCCGTCTCTATAGATATAGGTCAAAGAAATAAAAGTGTTAAGAAGAAAAAATTCAAATTTAAAAAAATTTTAAATGTAACATGTTTTTATAATGGACTAAAAAATATAAAATTCCTCCCTTTCTTTTTTCACATTTTCATATATTGTCATCCACTTCTGAGCTATGGTCCAAATTTCAAGTCTCTAGCTCGTCGGAAAGTCCCCCCCCCCCCAGTTTAAAATCAATTACAAAAATTCCACCAGGACAGACAGAGTTAATAAAAACATTGGTAATATTAGTGTCAATTGTATTATCACCTTTTAAACATATTGCTATGATGTTAATTTGTATCATCACTTCTAAACTTATTGCTTTATAAAAATAAAAAATATTTAGCAGTCAGAACATAAATAATTTTTTTGCCCACATGCACGAGCTTTTTTATTATTTTCACTTTCAGAAAAATGTTTATATTATGCTAAGAAATTGCTAACACACACCCTCCACTTTCTCACATAAAGAGCTTTTTTTTGTTTTATTTGTATTAACCACAAGTGTATTTTACATTTGCATATGATTAGCTTAAATTTTAAACACTCACTTTTAGGGTTACACCTTATTCTTTTAGTCGCTAAATCTGGAAATGGTATATGGAATTAGTTGCAAAATTTTAAATGGTATGCACAATAAGTCACTAAATTTGGAAGTGGTATATGGAATTGTTGCCAAATCTGATTATCGTTATTCCTGATGATCCTGATAAGGACAATGGAACAAAATTATGAAATTATTGTGTTATCATCAGTTCTGGAGAGGTGTACAAAATTTTGAATAAATTGGACCTTTTAAAGTGGGTAAAAATCAAGTTAAAAAATTATGTTACATACAAGTGAAACTTATAAAAGCGTATTAAAAACACATTAAGAGCACTGAGAGAAAAATTGGGCTCAGATCATGATCTCAGTTATATGAACTTTAAGGCCCAGATTTCTCATGTGCATGATTTCTTGGCCTTCTAACGTATGGCTGAATATTTCACACATAACTTGTTTCATAATCACAAAGAGCACAGACTTTTAAGCCATAGATTTCTGGTTCCAACAATAGTTGTTTTTTAGACATGTATTGTCAGAATGGACAGTTTCTACTGAATTAAACTAACTTTTCATCAACAGTTATATATATGCAATGGAATCAACATTTTAGCAATATCTTCCTATTTATCCCAATAAACTGCAAATTTATCCTTTTGTCCCCCTTCAGGAACACATTTCTTGATAATCAAATCGAAAAAATTTTTGATACATGAAAGAATCTTTGTAAAATCATCAAGGTTCCTTTTCTACATCCCACAAACTCCAAGTAGGTTCATTGTATGATTTGACTACGCCAACACAAGCAAAAGTAAACCTATAAAGATACTGAGCTCAGTATGATCAAGTTATTCCTACTTATCATACAAATACATTTTCTTTTTATATTTGAGTTAACAATAACAATTTCTTTGATATCTTTTATAATAAATTAAAAGCAGGCAGCTCATCATGAATTCTTCAAGAAGAGTATCAGGTAGGTCTAGGTGTAAGGTTCAAAATATCCTTCAGAGGAGGTTTACTTACTTGCAAAAAAGGTTCACTTATTTATTGAATCAATTCATCCTTTGGACAAATAAATGCTGCCAGTAAATTAGATTTTGGGTTCATCCTCATCCCAAGACAATTCAGAAATATAATCTGTCCTTCTAATACTAAAATAATATCTTCACCAGAATCAGTAAGCAATATATATAAATTTCTTCCTCATTAAGATCTGCCCATCATTGAGCTAATAAAAATATATCATTATTATTGGCTGTAAATGGATAATCTCTAATGATAGATAAGATCTATATCTATCATTGAGCTAATAAAAAATACAACTGCTACTAGCTGTAAATAGTAAGAGAAATACTAGTTACACATAACTTTTCAAAGGAAAATTCCCTAAAAAATGTTCCAACACTTTTCATTGGTTAGGATGTCTGTGCATCTACACATAGTCTGGGGTTTGAGGAAAAATCCCTAAAATAATAACTTGGAATTTCCTACTGACTCTAAACATTTATATACAGATTTTCTATCACTTATACATTTCCAACAACAAAATGTAACTGTAACATAAATATTATAAATAGACACATCTATATTTGTAATATACATCAATAACTAAGAAATTTTTGATTAATAAATATATGTATTTTTCATACAACTACATAGGAAATAGAGCATTTTTTTTCTTTTTAAATCTATACACTTCAGTATACACAGCCAAAAGGACACAAACACAGTGTATGCTAACTTTTTGACAAATAGGCTACTATTTCAATCAAAATAATAAAATAGGAAATTTGGGAATATTCATGAAGCCACAATGTAACAGTTATGTTATTTTCAGTTTTATTACAGAATTAAATGTCTTTTGAGTCAAAATAGACCCAAACCCATTAGTAGGATAAAATTTTAATAAGCTAGATTTTTAAAAAAAATTAAGTTGCATGTGATTTTATTTTTATTAGATGCAATAGCAGTAGCATCAATCACAACAAAAAAAATTTCATAATCATAATAATAAATTATAGATATTTTTTTTATTTGTCTAAAGTATTAAACAAAGTAATAATAGAATTGAATTTCAGAATAGTTTTCCAAAACTTTATCCTTTAATGTTTAATTTTTAGTTAATTATTCCTGTGATGCGTATACAAACAGAAAAATAAATAAAATTATCTATGGTCTACAGACAATCTAGACTTAATTGACAACTAAGCACAGGGAAAGAAACTGCTTATAAAATTCTGAATATGTATATATCATGCAAGAAAAGTTCTCAAATTTGTACTTAATTTTAAAAAACAAAAGAGCTCTAATATACAAGGCACCCAAAAAGCAATCCACTCAATAGACTTACCTCAGCAGAAAATGTTGCAACTAAACTTGAATATTTATTGGCTTGGTCTTCCGTCATAGGACACAATCGTGTTTCATCTGCTTTGGCAGGTAAATCTTGCAAAACCTACATTGAGTTTTATTTAATAATTAGCTTTAAAAAATTAAAAATCTATACAATTTCAAAAAAAAAAAGTTTTATAAAATACTGATAAAACAAAAAACATGTACATTCAGAAAAATCCAAATTACAAAATAGAGTATACTTAAGAAAAAGTTTAATTTTACATCCAATTTCTAGTGAACTATAAACAATTAATCTAAGTTTTGTTTATTTATAAACAACTTAAAATTCTAAATATTTTTTTATAAAAGCTAAAGCTTAAAACCTTATACATATTTTTACGTCTTTTTATGCAGTTATATAGAAATTTATTTAAATCTTAGCATCTTTTGATATGAAACTTGCGTCAAAAAATAATTTAACATAACAAAGACAAAGTAGCTAAACATGAATTTGAAACATTTTGTTTAAATGCGACAACATTTTTTAAAACGAGTAATAGATTTGGTGACGAGTGAGCGAGTGAATATTACGTCGCTCTGTTCAGCTACACGAGGGTTTTTGGCGACAGACCTCATAATTTTGAACCATGGCCAAGTGACGAGGACGACACCTGAGCCTCCCTCTCCTAAATATGACACCACACCAATGGGAGGATGTTTGAGCTCTTGACAGATTTAATGTGCATCGCTCCCTACACGGCAGGTCTTTTAGTGGTACTGGGCTCGAACTAATAGATGCTTCACTTGAAAACAATATTTCCGTTTCCAATATAATACATAAAATATAAGAAACAGCTTTAAAGCAAGTAGAGCATCATTCAAATTTAATATAGATTACAAAAGATCAAGTAAAAATATAAACCTCTTAAACAAAGACATCACTTTAAGCTTTTCCCTTTTCTGAAGGATATGCAGTTGAAAATTGATTTAAGATTACTGCAAACAATAAAACATTTTATGAAACAGAACAAAATTATAAAATACTTGCATCTTTTTTAATCCTGCGTAGGACAAAGGGTTTCATTATCTGTTTAGCATTGATCAATTTCTGTCCTTTTCATAGGTACTTTTGTTGCCCTCTGTTTTCTACATTAAAAAAAATATATTCAAAGACAAACTTCACAAAGTAAAACAATAAATTAGTAAAAAAATCTTATTTGAGCATTCAGTCAACTGTTGTACAGAAAAACACTTAAGAATCAGTCTCTTAGAAAATTTAACAAAATGCTATTTTAAACAGTGGATGCAATTTGCACCCCATATAAAAATTTAATTTCTAAATAAATTTTAATTTTGATACAAATGTTTCCTAAAGATAACAAAAATTAGAAACAGAATATTTATAATCTGATGGATTTTAATGAAATCAGACTTGTAATTACAAAAAAAGTGCTACATTATGATTATAACTATGTGTATGACATAAAGTAATTCAATTATATAATGCTGCAAAAATATTTGAAATACCAATATTTTTTTTTTTAATGTATCTATAGGTGTAGGTATAAAATATATATTTAAAAAAAATAGAACTAAGTAATTCTAAGACTGGAATTTGAACCAACCTTAAATTTATAAAATACATTTTTCTATTATTATTTTACATTGTAATAAAACTAATTTTTAAAATTAAATTGTATACCAGATATATGGAATTTAATCATAACAGCAATTAAATGTATACTTTAAAATAAAATAAGTTGAATTTAGAACAAGGCAAGCATTAGGAAGTATAAAAAAAAGACAGTTCAAAAGTTAAAAAACACTGTAAATAATACAGAAAAATGTAACACTTTAATTTAAGAATGATCAAAATAAAATGATTTCATAGGATGCAAATTAGTCATGATTCATCATTAATTTTATACGTACAGAGACAGAAGAAAACATTAGTTTTATGTGCTCTGTTTTCCCAGAGAACATATGTGGC
>BMAO01002156.1:0-20340 GCA_019973975.1 Trichonephila clavata | reverse complement strand
TCAGAGCCCCCATTCTAAATCCCATAAAACACCTTTGGGACGAATTAGAGCGCAGATTAAGTAGCCAGCCATATCGACCATCCTCACTGCAAGCACTCACTTCATCTGTGATGGACGCCTGGAAGGCAATTCCTATGGTAACCTATCAAAAATTGGTGGAAAGTCTTCGCAAACGTGTGTGCAGGCTATCATCTATGCAAAAGAAGGATCAACATCATATTAATATGTGCCTCAGGACGCTCTAAGTCCATACCACCGTGTGTCCGGATACTTTTGTTAAGATAGTGTACTTATACCGAGATTGGAAGGGGAAATTTTTAAGGCAAAAATCTATACACTTGAAGAAGCCCATGCAAAGCCGGGCCATGCAGCTAGTTACTGGATAAATATACCTTTTTGTAAAAGGGATAGCATTGTTGTTTAATCTTATAGGGGTGACATTATTTATAATACTTGAGGAATATGATTGCATTACTTGAATCTGTGAACTTGAGTCCATTTCTTCAGTACATTAAATAGGTATGTTTAATAATACAAATAATAAAGTAAAAATTTTAAATGTAAGTAATAATCAATGCATAAGTAAGCAAATTTTTTCATTTTCACAGTTAACAAAAATCTCAAATATTCTTCACTTCTTTGTGAATTACCTTTTCACTTCTTTCTTCTTTCGAAAGAATGATACTAAAATGAAAAAAAAAATCCACCCCCTCTCAAAAACTAAGAAATGTGAGAGATATATTTCTTGTACACCGCTTCCAAAAGAGAAGGGGAATCATCATTTTTTTATCATAATCACCATCACCATCACAAAATATCATAGCTCTGATATAGAAAACAAAAATGGAATAAATTTATTGTTATTCTCTTTCGGATCTCATATGAAAAACACCATAGGAGTCAAGGTAATATTTTTTCATATTTTGCCTAAGAGACTAAATGGCGTTGAATAGAAGGGTTGTGACGTGTGGCGATATATCTTTCAATTATATTGATGAAAAAATGAGAGAGTATTTATCATCGGTAATAATACTTATGTTCCAAAGTTGAAGCTTTGTAATAACTATGTTGCAAGCTGCCTTTTGTGACTGCCCGAAAAATTTTATAACTCAATGAATACGTATTTTGTATTCATGTGTAATTTGTTAGATATTTTTGTTACATTATAAAAACATTGTTTATATGAATTATAATTCATATAAACTTAATTTTTCTTGCTTTGAATAAGCCGTTTCTATATTTCAGTAATGAATTACGAGTAATACTTATATATGAGATATTTGTGAGAATAGTAAGACTTAAAACGAAAGTTTATCTTTAAATAATCATCTACAATTAATTAAATTAAACTGGCAGTTCTCAATCTTTTCAGTAATATCCCTTTGGAATACTAGAAATACAAGATATGCTGTTCTGAAGAGTAAAGGAGATATTTGTACTATACTATTTAAAATATAAGATAAGACTGTATGGTATTATGCAGAAGACATTAATTACAAAGTGTTATGATTCTTTGTATAAATGCTGTTCACAACCAAAAATATTACTTAGTAATATCAAAAGAACAAGAAATGATATTCTAAAGACAAAAAGGGAGATATTTGTACTATATTATTTAACAATATACGAGAAGATTCTAAGGTATTATGCAGAAGAAATTAATTACAAAATATTACGATTCTTTGCAGAAATGTTGTACATAACGAAAAATTTTACTTAGTAATGTAAAATGATCTCTAAAGACTAAAAGGGAGATGTTTGTACTACGTTATTTAACAATATAAGAGAAGATTGTACGGTATTATGCTGCAGAAATTAATTACAAAGTGTTATGATTTTTTGTAGGAACGATGTTCATAACCAAAAGTATGTACTAGAATTTTATTATCTCAAGAAAAGCATATAAAGGCATATTTACTTTTCAATATAAAAATTTGCATTTATTAAAAATAAGTTATTTAATATTCTATTTTTATCTTGAAAATTTTTCCTTCAATTGTGATGTATTTCTCAGTTTATTTTAAATTATGGAAACATAAACATTATGCTTCCAAAATCCACATTGATTAATTCATTAAAAAAAGATTTTCTTTGTGGAACCTGATTTAAAATTTCGAAAAGGTATATATAAACATGCAGATGTACGGTATATGTATCTGTATGTAGATAGATAAATATGTAGATATGTATATGTATATACATATAGATATAAAATACATTTAATTAAACATGAGTTATATAACAGCAAAAAACTATCATGCATCGTATTCAAAAAAATATTCAAAAAAAATTTGTAAATTTCAAACAACTTTCTTAAGTACTTTAATAATAATCTAAATAAAGTCCATTGACAGGTTTACAACAAACATTATAATAAATGCTATCAAAACTATTTCTCCATGCTTACACTATACTTGCTATAAACGTTCACTCACCAGTCAATACTCTCTTTATCAAACGAATAATACCGTCTTTGCGCGAAATTCCGTAGACGCACTCATTAAATATGCGTGGAATGTAATTACTCATTACTTGCAAAGTCGTTGCACAACAGTGGGTACAGTATGCAAATTGCACTAGTACGCTTCTAATATTCCACTCGGAATATCATACTGTAAATGGGAATAGTATACAAACTATTACTAAGAATTAGAAAAGGGATAATGAGAAAGAAAATTGTAACTTTTGCATAATAAGGTTAATTCCTAAAGAGTATTTGTATAATTAAAAGTGTTACGTTCTCGGCAGTTCTATTTCTGCTCATTTTAAATGTAAAAGCCAGCAAATTTTACAAACAGTGATTTTAGTTTTCTTATGATACAATTTGTAACTAAAAATTGAAGTACTTATTTAGATGAATGAAATATTTCTTTATCCACAAACACTTAAAATGTCTATATATATATATATATATATCGATACATTTTTTTTGTAAATTAAGATATACGCATTATTGAACATATCGTACGTTGAACAAAGTAATAATTTTTAACTCCACTGTTACGGTGTTTTGTCATCAGATAGGAAGTACGATGGTAGTTCTGCCTTGGGAACAGATGTAATATGTTTCACGTGTGGGTTTTAGATTTTAAAATATTTTGCCTCGCCATACATCTGTACTTGTTTCCAAATTTATTTTAACATGTTCTTCCCCTCACTCTGCGAAAAACCCCGAAGTTATGAGTTTTTTTATGCTCCTGATTTTCGAAGTACCTGGTTCAAAATATACTAAGAAAAGCCAAGATTGCATGAAGATATATAAGGTTTTTTAAATGAATGGTCTGATACAATTTTGAAGTTTGATATTTTTTAATTGAGTTTAAATACGACCACATACTTATAAATGCATATTTAAACAAATATATATTTTTAAATACTGTTTAGGGATGATTTTAATATGGATGAAAATTTTTTTTTAAAAATTTGAGCTGCTAAATTTTTTCAAAATCTGTTGAAGCAAGTAAAAAGCTTGAAAAGCTTATAATTACAGAGGACAAAGATTAACAAAAGACGATAAGCTGATGTTTAATTCTCTTTAAACTTTACTAAAGTTTTTAAAACTTCTTTCTCTGTTAAAAATTCTAAATTTTATATCTTATACAGTGTCCCTTAATCTTATTTTTGAACAGAGAAAGATTTTTTTAATCCCTTCTTAAAGAAATGATCGATAAATAATTTGTTTCCATTAATGGTACACCCAATTATATGTATTAGTTTTGAATCACTTTTAGAAAACCTTATTTAGGTAACATTTTAAAATTCTGATAAGCAAAAAGTATGTTTTTATCCCAAAATATATTAAAAATTATAATAAAGAATAAATTTTATACTTCCTAAATGCTAGTAGAATAAAAAAATATATGTTAGGCATATTAATTTCGATAATTACAGCCCCTTCTTATGAAAATGAACTACACCTTCCTAAATACAGTTTTCTGTGGTAGGAAGTATTTTTCTATTTTCTAGAAATATAGAATATTTAAAAGAACTACAAAATATGAAAAGAGTTAAATATAGTGGCCACGAAACGTAGCCATCGTTACAAAAAGAGAAAGAAAAATGTTGTTCGGTTATTTGATAATGCATATTAATCTATTTCATAAAAATTGCTATAGTGCATATAAATTATACATGTTTATTTTATTATCTTTTTTAATGCATTATGTGCATTTATATTATAGTTATATGCTTTGCCTTAAATTCCTATTTGGGAAATAAACAATAATTACTTTTGTGCACAAAAGCCTTTCATTATTTAAGACAAATTAAGTAACACTTAACAAAAAAACTACACAGACACATAACAGGATTAAATTGAAAATGATGAGTTAGAAGGGGAAAAGTTGTATTATTGAAGAAAATGAAATAGTGAAGGAAAAAAACTCAATTGAATCTAAAATCTTTAATTAATGGAATACATATTTCGCGCACGTGGTACACTCTATTTTTCACAAAATATTTGCGTTGTGTCTCAAATACAAATATTCCCTCTAAATATTTGCAGAATTAATTTTAAAAATCACTGACTTTATTGTATTAAACTACGAAAAATTAAATTGTGAATAGATTGAGTTCATTATGTTATTCGTTTATTTCATAGTCTTAAGTGTGCTTTATTACATTTAAAATAAAGACTTCAATTTTAATCCCTACAACTAACTTCTTTCAGTAAAATATTGCATATGAAAGAATGTCTTATTTCCTCTTGAGAATACATTGAAATACAAATTATTTTTTCATAAGTTAGGTACTTGAAAGGATTGAATTATTTCAAATATATTTCCAGTTATATCATTGTTTAACTATATTACATTGCTTAGGATTATCGTGTTTTATTTCCCTGGAGTTAAACTGCATTTATATTTTTGTCGTATCTGAAGAGAATGAATAATCGGTAACAATTTTGATAAAAAGTTTTTAATAGCGATGAATATAATTTATTTTTTTTCTAATTTAAAAATTAAGTATTTCTCCTCAATAGGGAAACATTAGATATGAAAAATACTTTTTTAAGAATACGATGAAAATATTTTAAAGCATAACCTGAATATTAGAATCTAAAAAAGCAGGAATAATAATTTTACATATTGGCAGCAAATTTAAGCATTTAAATTTCCTGATGCTTTATTGTATATCTTGCTCAACAGTTTTCCATTTTCGAGTTTCAGATATATTTACTTACAAAATAATAGACTCTTAAAATTTTATTAGAATGCATTTTTATACATTAAAATAATTTCCCTGTTGGCTATCTAACCTTTTTACATTTAATAATTATTTAAAACATGTATTTATTTAAAAACTATTTTTAAAATGCATTTTGTTTGTTTAAATGTTCTCTGAAGAACTTTACTTAATCTTGCGTATCACATTTTCAATTAAGGAACCTTGTGATGTATTCATATTATCACGTTAATATATTTGAAATTAATGCATGCATTTAGAAAGAAATATTATTAAATATGAGTAGAAAAGTTGTAATTTTTTATTCTATATCAATATTTAAAATTATTATTTTCCTTATTACATGAATAATAGTTATTGCTAGTAAAAATATGTATCAAACAATAAGACGCAAGCATACTGCAGTTCAGATTTTGTTTATCTGAATTGTCTATGTTTAACGAAATTTTTAATTCTATTGCTTTAAACATTTATTGCTGCAGTTGCTTTTTATTTGTGTACAAAATCAGATACAGTCAATGGCGTATCTGCGAGGTCTATACTCACCATCTCGAGTTTTCTTCCAACCAGCCAGATAGACACTTAAAGCAAAATAACGCTTGAATATAAGTAAACGTCATCCCCGAAAAGTATATGAATAGGCAGTGAGAAAAATGATACAGAGAGATAAAAAAGATTCTATATGATTGTAGCCGATAGTGCCACATTGATTCATTTCAAAGTTATATTGACATATTTTTGGAACACAAGATTACGGAAGTTTTTGTATTGTCAAGGTCGATGAGTTGCTTCTCTTACAGATAAGTACACACACACACACACACACACACACACACACCACACACACACACCCACACACCCCCCCACACACACACACAACACACACACACACACACACACACACACACACACACATATATATATCTATATATATAAAGGAGAAAAGCGACTGACTGACTGACTAATCACGATATCTCCGGAACTATTCAACCTACAGATTTGAAATTTGGTAGGCATGTTCCTTTTATAGAGTAGAGATCAGCTAAGAACGGATTTTGCGAAATTCGAATCGCAAGGGGCGTTATAAATAATTGTTTCCATTTTTAAACTACTCGACGTACAATCTTGAAATTAGGTAAACAGATTCCTTTCATAGAGTAGAGATCCCCTACAAAATGAGTTTGGTGAAAATCGACCACCACGTGGCGTTTCAGGGGCTTAGGGGGCGTTATAGATAATTATTTCCATTTTTAAACTATTTGACGCACTATCTTTAAATTTGATATAAATCGATTCCTTTCGTAAAATAATGATCAGTTACAAAACGGGTTTTATGAAAACAGACTTCTAAGTGGCGTTGCGGGGGATTAAGGGGCGTAATAGGTAAATATATCCGTTTTTAAACTACTTCACCTACCTGCTTGAAAATTTGTAGGTAAGTTTCTTTCATGGAGTAAATATCCGCTACAAAATGGGTTTTGAAAAAATTGACCCCCAAGGGGTATTGCGGGGGTGGGGGATTTAAGGGGCGTTATAAATTCCGATTTTTTAATTATTAGACGTACAGTCTTGAAACTTAGTAAGCAGATTCCTCTCATAGGGTAGAGATAAGCTACAAAATGGGTTTCGTGAAAATTGCCCCCAAGGGGCGTAGCGGGACTTAAGGGGCGTTATAGATAATTATTTCCATTTTTAAACTATTAGACGCACAGTCCTCATATTTGATACAAATAGATTTCTTTCATAGAGTAGAGATCAGCTATAAGAAGGTTTTGTGAAAACAGACCTCTAAGTGGCGTTGCGGGGGATTAAGTGGCGTAATAGCTAAATATTTTCGTTTTTAAACTACTTGACCAACTTGCTTGAAAATTGGTAGGAATGTTTCTTTCATGGGGAGTATATATCCGTTATAAAACGGGTTTGGGGAAAATTGACCCCAAGGGGTTTTGCGGGGGTTAAGGGCAGATATAAATAATTATTTCTATTTTTAGATTTTTAGAAGCACAGTCTTGAAATTTGGTGAGCAGATTCCTCTCATAGGATAGAGATACACTACAAAATGTGTTTTGTGAAAATAGAACCCTAGGTGGCGTTGCAGGGGTTCCAGGGGCGTTATTGATATATATTTTTTTTTGTATTTTTAATTTATTGGACGCACAAATTTGCTAAGCAGATTCCTTTCATAGAGTGCAATTCCCCTACAAAATGGGTTTTGTGAAAACAGACCCGAAGTAACGTTGCAGGGGCTCAAGTGGCTTTATAGATAATTATTCCCATTTTTAAACTATTAGACGTACAATCTTGAAATTTGATAAGCAGATTCCTTTCGTAGAGAACCGCTACAAAATGGGTTTTCCGAATATCAACTACCAAGTTTAATTTCGGGAGATTAAGAGGCGTAATCAATAAATATTTCCATTTTTAAACTATCTGATCATCCTGCTTGAAAATTGGTAGGCATGTTCCTTTCATGGAATAGAGTTCCTCTAACAAAGAGTAAAACGAAAATTGACCCCCAAGGATGATTGCGAGGGGTCAAGAGGAGTTACGGAAAAAATTTCCTGTTTTTAATTGTTAGACCCATATACTTGAAATTTGTTAAGCATGTTTCTTTTGTTGAATACACTAAGAATGTATTTTAAGTAAATCAAGTTCTGCGGAGGGGTGCAGGGGGTTACTGGGACGTATTGACACAAAACAAATTCCTTTTTCGAGCTACAAGGACTAAAAGAATGAAATTTGGTTTGCATTTTTCTTTTGTTGAATTGAAATCCGCTAAGAGCGGTTATTTTGGAAAACGGCTCTCAACTTGATTACGGGGATATTGATAGTAAAACTTTTGTTTTTTTCTGTTAGATTTAGACTTGAAATTTGGCTTGCATGTTCAATTTACGGAGTAGAGATCCACCGAAAATTGGTTTTGCGGGAATCCACTTGGTTTTTGAGTTACGAAAGAGCAAACATCATTCTATACTTCAATTTTAGAGATTTTTAGAAAATACAAATTAGATGAGTTCTGCCCTTTTTTTAATCAAGAGGCGACAGTTACAGATCTAAGTATATTTTCAATACAATCGAATTCTTAATGCAGGACTTAGATATCAATAATTTATACATATATATAAGCAGTAAAAATTTATTAAAGATCATGAAATACCCAGCGAAGCGGGCGGGTAACGGCTAGTATATATATATATATATATATATATATATATATATATATATATATATGTAATTTATATTTCTGTTTAATAAGCATCACTTATTTTACGCTGTTGTTTCTCTCTTTTTAACGAGGTTCTGAACCTTTTGGCCATTTCTTATTCGTGCTTCAATTTCAGAGTCATGTATTATGATACATGATTAGTGTGTAGTGTGCAAATAATATTTACTGAAGTGAATTCTATTTGTAGCATAGTTATTTGCGCCTGAGTTATTGCAAAGAATTTAAGAAATTAAAAAAAGCGTAATTCACGACTTTGCTTAAATTGAAAAAATTAACCGCAAAAACAAAGGTAAATACCAACTCAAATTTATGAAACTACAAGAAACTTTAATAATTATCTTCTAGATTTTGAAAACCAGATATGTAAGTCGTAGTACTGCAAATTTAATCTGTAAAATATTTATAGTGAAAACTCATACGCTAAACCTAAAATTTTTATTGAGCATAAGTTAACAAGGATTTTAAATGTTCTCTGGTGAAGAATTTCATAATTCTGTTTCAATTGTAGTCAAGGTAAATGAAGAAGATTTTTTAACTTTGCTATATATTCAACAAAGAGGAATTCATAATAATTTAAGAGTATTGTGTTTATGTTACTTTTCTTGTTGAGCAGCTGTTTTAGACAGAAGTATTGATTGCCTTTTGGGGATGTTTCATTAAAATGTTATTACAGACTTGAAGCAATTGAAAAGTACTTTTGCGAATGCTATTAAATTTTCTGGATCTATTCAAATTTAGATTTTGATGAAATGTTACGCTTGAATCCTTTCAAAAGAAATCTCATTTTATGTTGACAAAAACAGACATTGGATCAATATTATTTATTTAGGAGTAAGAAGTTTTCATGGAAAAAATAGATATGATTCTTAGAAAGGTTTTCAAATAATTATTTTTTTGATAATTGAGAGTTATGGACTTAATTGATAAACCTAATTTGTTATTAACATGTTTTTGTATTTATAATTCATAAAATATGTATTCTATTGATGTTATTGATTTCTACCAACTAATAGCTGCATTAACTTTGCTGTTAAGACACAAGTGTGGAAGAAGTTCTTTTCCAAAATAATTATAACCTACTGAAATCAGCCGAATGATTAATTTCATGGAAAAAATAGATATGATTCTTAGAAATGTTTTCAAATAATAATTTTTTTGATAATTAAGAGTTATGGACTTAATTGATAAACCTAATTTGTTATTAACATGTTTTTGTATTTATAATTCATAAAATATGTATTCTATTGATGTTATTGATTTCTACCAACTAATAGATGCATTAACTTTGCTGTTAAGACACAAGTGTGGAAGAAGTTCTTTTCCAAATAATTATAACCTACTGAAATCAGCCGAATGATTATAATTTTTAAATAATCAGATGGATATTAATACCTATATCTTAGTTAAAAGGGAGGTTTTATATTAGCATAGTAATTAATTAATCACCTTTGTTATTTAATACTTGTTAATAATAATTAGTTTTACTTTTTGATTTTTAACTTTGTGTGAATTTTTAAGGAGCAATTTTATCATCAATTTAATCATATATTATTCTATTGTACGTATTTGCTTGCGTAAAAACAAGTTTACTTTCTGACATACTTGTATACGTTTGTATGTTTATATTGTTGATATTTACTGATGCATGAACTCAATTTTACCTCAGGTAATTAAATTTAAATTACCTGAGCTGCTATAATACTTATAGTGCTGGTCATCCAAAATGTAACTCCAAGGAAGACAATAGGTATCAAATCTAATCTTGTTCCAGAGATAACACACAAGGTGAAAATGATTGAGAACAAAGCCTTCTACGAGAAGAGGAACATGATGGAATTAACATTGAATGTTGCATCCAAGATTGCCAATACTTGTGCTGCACGCCTCGGCATTGAATGAAAGAAAATTTTGATGTCGTGTCAGAATGTGATATCTTTTACTGTCTCCACATATAACCAAAGTTGATCCTGTTGCAGCTGCTGAAGTGGAGTATGCCAAGCAGATGGTTCTCCAATTATCAACCAGCCTGTTCAACAGGTGGGAAATCAAGTGACTAAACAGACAGCAATGCAATCTCGTTAGTGAAAAAAGAAGTCTTAAGCAATGCTAATCACGTGGGGATGTATCGTTCTATTGGAATATCGCTAGAGACATATTTTCAAAAAAAGAACGGGAAAAACAGGCTTCCCGAAACCTCAGAAATACAGAGCTGATTCGTAATTCTATTTTCAATGTGTTCTAAGAGAGTGGTGCAAGACCAGTTGGAGAAACACTTAAATAACCTCTTTCTACAGTATCTTCAGAAACTGTGGTGTTGCAAGCCGAAGCGTGGTTTTTCTGCGCGTTTTGTTTCTGATTACGTGTAATTTGTAACGTGTAATTTGTAATTCCATGTCTCCCATTGAATGCACCATTGCAGATATAAACGTGTGTGACCTTTAGCCAAATGAAGTGCTACAGTGAACGACTTGCGAATATTCCATTTGGCTTTAAAGGATGTTCGAATGGTACATGCGGGCACCAACTGTTGTGCAACAGATGGTAGATGACTGCAGTCAGGTGAGTATCCTATCACTAGCTTGGACATATCTAGACAAATTTTCGTTAATCATGATGATACAATTTAAAATGAGACTTGTACTTTAAAGTAATTATACTCCAGTACATGAGATTCCGGGTCGAATGCATCCGGCAGCACTGCAAATGCATCTGGCAGTGTGCAACCGCGGCATGTAGTTGGCGCAATGGTTTTTTTTTACTTCGTGGAGACATCTATAGATGATCATTGCAGTCCCTGGAGTTCCGCTTTTACATCGGATCAATAATAAGTACGCATCAGGGGTGTCAATCTCCACGCTCTGTAGTCACTCCGGTCTACCGTTACCTTTTAGACGTTTTTTTGGCTATGTTAAATTATTCCTGCTAACATCGTTGAATAGTAGCATCGCTCCAAGTGAAATGCCGAACAATCCTAGGCTTGATAACTCTACTTCGCTTAGGCTAATAGCACAGCCTGTCTTAAACAGTGACACTTTAGCGTATAGTTAACAAATCAATCTGCGAGACATTGGTGAATTTCAAATGGGTAGACTGAATTAAATTATCAGAAAAGTTTTAGCAGTACTTGAAAAAGATAAAAAAATTAGTAGACACATAGCATTTTCAGCTTTAAGTTAAAAATGAAAATAAATATCTTACGTAGGTAAATAGAAAACAATAAAAGAATAAGCGTTTTTGAACTTTTTTGTTTTGTTTGTTCTCTAGTTCTTTGTTTCTTAATATCTTGTTAATAAATAAATGTGTTCTGTATAGCTGTTACTAAGCTTCATTAAATCTACAGTTATTGATTTTAAAAGGAAACTATTCCGGAATTAGAAATTATTTATGTATTTAAAATATTAAGCTTATATGTATCAAGATATATTTAATAACAAATTTTGTATCTAATTTTAAGGACATTTTAAAGTTAAAATATTTAAATTAAATTAAAAATTCATTGATTATGTTTTTAATATAAGTATAAGGGAGTCTATGTTTAGTATGAATGTTTTGTAATATTTAAAAGAATTATGCAACAAAAAGTGATGAATATTTCTTAGAAGGCTATATATACCCATATATGTGCGTTTCTAACGAGCAAGAAATTAAGGAATTTCCTTTGAGATCAAATAAATAAATTTTTTAAGAGTTCTTTTTAAATTTAAGCAATTCGTATGAATTTTTTTAAAAAATTACACTTGACCTTCCAAATTATTTTTATCTTTTTTAGAGAATTTAAATTTCTGTATTTTAATCTTTAGAGCAATTAGACTTTATTAAGAATGTAACAGAATAATTTCCCCTGGTAATAAATAAGTACTCATAATGGTATTTGTTAGAACTATTCATAAAAAGAGCTAAATTTTAGAGTTAAATTTAAGCCTACTGTATGTGTAAAAAGATTTGCATACTTTAAACTGCTAATTATTATGACTTAATGTTATTTAACATATTGTATTTTGATTTAGTATAATTTCTACTTTTAAAAGGATGCAATTTATTTCCCTATCTTTTCTTTAACATCTTTATCTTTTCTCAACATTTTTTTTACTATCTTTTCTTATCTTCCTTTAATTAAACAAATACATTTAAAGATGTTCCCTTTCTTAGAATATTTACCAATTCAAGTTTATTTCATTGAAGAGTCTACGGGGGATATTGGGCTACAGTGTTTATTTTATTCCACTAACTTATATAAATGTGTTCAAAATCACATTAAGAGTTTAAGTTAAAAGTCTACAGAAAATGCAGTTGTAACTTATTGATACTGTTCTTATTTCTTCTTAAGAAACGGATGTTTGAATGAATTTCATTTAATAAAGTTATGTGAATATTTAGCATAAATGAATTTGTAGAAGCATTAATTGTAAAATATTAGACTGCGTGGAAGTGGTTAATTCTAAAAGTATCGCTTAAGAATTCAAGTGGAATTTAAGAAGAATTCAAGAATATGAATTAACATTATATGAATTAACCGTAATTTGGTACTTTTGGAACGTATATCTCACAGGTGACGTTTATTTCACGGCACATAGAATATTTGACAAGGAGTAGAACGTTTCATAAAAATATCTAACATGGAATAGAATAATTCACATGGTAAATATTTAACACGAGAATACTTTCGAAGTACGTATTCATATTCTGAAAAAAAGTATATGTACTGATCGTTGCCATAAACCTTCTTCTAAATAGTATAGAAGTGATTCGCTGCAACAGTGCTGCCTAATGGGCTTTTAAGATTCAATAGTATTTTATAAATATACTGAAAAGCAAAATTATTTTGTCATTTCTTACCCAAAATAGCACCTAAGTAATTTTGTCATCTAAAATACTATTATAAGTATTCATGAATACATTACGAGAGAAGATATTTTTATCTGTTTTGAATTCAAAGGATTGAAAAGATCTCAAAATTGTACAGAAAATATTCTTAAATGTTTTCCAAAAATAGTTTTCACTGAATTTGTGATTCATAAAAGACGAAAAATATGCGTTACTTATTCATTGCCAGTTGCAATGCTTTTACTTCAGAATTCGTAACAGAAAAAAAATACGTTTTATTCAAAATTTCAAAAGAATTTTTGAATTAAGAAAAAGAGAGAATAAATATAATATCCAAAACACACAACAAAATAATTTATAAAACCGTCAAAATTTAGCAAAAAACTGAACACTCTCTAAAATTGCATTTTTGTAATGATTTCTTCAACTTGGATTTCTGTGTCATTATTTTTCAGATAAAAGCAAAAGAAAAAAAAATTACCATTGCTGCCACTTAATAGACACATGCCTGCGGGAATCTCTGGAATTTAAGAGGTTCTACAAAAATTGTTCCAGTTCTACCAATAAATTGTACTTTTGTTTAGATTTATATTTCATATTTATAATAAAATATTGATTCGAAATGATCATTTTAAAATAATTCATTTTTCTTTTGAAATAATATTATTCTGCATGAGAAATGTCCTTTTTTTAAAGATTATATATGAATGTAAATTTTTATGTATTTCATTTACGTAAGTCAAAAAATAGTACATTTATAAAACGATAAAAAGTATAAGTATAACAAAGAAGGCGTATTCTTTGAAACAAAAAGAACCAGAATACTGTTTATATAAAAATTATTCACATTTTTTTTAGACTCGTTGCGGATTTTTTTTAAAAACTGAGTTTGTATTTTAAATATTGCTCTGAGCAATATTCAATATTTTCCTTGCTATTCAACCATTTTAATAAGCCATTGATTTTTCGGAAACATGGAAACATTAACACAATTGTATTATGTCATAGTAATATGCTAATATTTGTTTTAAAAATAAAAAGAACTTTTTCGAGAAGAAACATATATATTATTTCAAAGGTATCTTTCAGAAATTAAACTGAAATTCTGACATTTGTATGGTTTTCTTCAATTTATTTCATGGAAAATATAACATATCGGTGTTATTTGCACAAAATATCTTTATTTGCATTCATATCCAGCAAACACTGAAATAAAATCTGATGGGAAAAGTTCTTTATCTGTAAACGTTGTTACGAAAGTAAACAAAGAAAATACAGTACCTAAAAGAATTATGACTCTAGGGTATAGAATTTCAAGTGAAAGAAAAAAAAGAAAATTAAATTCCTTAGGGATTAAAAATATTCACCTTAATCATTAATAAAATATTCTATAAAATTGCGTATTTTTTGGCAGATTTCTTTTGTTTTATAAAATATTGTTATTCTCTGAAGAAAAAAAAAAAATTAAACTGCTGGCCACCGTAAATGCAACACCCTGAAGGAAGTACGCAAATAACGTGAAATTTACAACATGCATTAGCACAGGTGAGATATGCAAATGATTAGAATTTCAGCTCAGACACACATCACGCACGCCTGTGGCGCCACCTCACAGCGCTATTTAAACTTTGGAGATTTCGACGATTTCAAGTTCGGCAATTGTGTTCTTCTTGTGGTTTTTTCAAAAAACGATCAATTATGTCTCGTAGAAAACAGCGATCAGCTTTTGATCAAGTATCCGAGTTCGAGAGAAGAAGGATAGTGGCCTACCGAGATTGTGGATTATCTTTCAGGGAAATCGGTAGTCGTGTTGACGAAACCAAACAACTGTAATGCGGATATGTGACCGTTGGATGCAGGAGGGTACGACGGACCAACGTGATCGATCGCATCCACCTCAGTGCACCACTTCACGGGAGGACGGGCAAATTGTGCGCATGGCAGTGACAGATCGCTCAGTCGCATCAGGAACCATAGCAGCGCACATTGAATCTGTAACGCATCATTCAGTGTATGCGGGTACCATTCGACGCTGTTTACAACAAAGTGGTCTGCCCGCAAGACGTCCATTGCTTGGTCTACCCTTGACGTAGAACCACAGACGTCTCCGCGGTGAATGGTGTGATGAAAGAAGGATGTGGGCGGCAGAACGGAATGAAGTTGTGTTTACTGACGAGTCATCTGTCTGCAACACCACGATGGTCGGATTCGAGTCTGGAGACACCGTGGAGAGAGGATGCTGGAGAGCTGCGTTATGCACCGCCACACTGGTCCTGCACCGGGTATTATGGTATGGGGCAATATTGGATATCACTCTCGCAGTCCTGTAGTACGCATTACCGGTACTTTAATCAGCCAGCGCTACATCTCCGAGGTGTTGGAGCCAGTTGTCGTTCCTTACCTTCAGGGCTTGGCCACATCCATATTTCAACAGGATAATGCGCGACCACATGTGTCACGCATTATCCAAAGGTTCTTCGTCAATCACCAGATTGAATTATTTCCCTGGCCGGCTCGCTCTCCGGATCTTTCGCCGATAGAAAACATGTGGTCCATGGTTGCTCAACAATTCACCTATATTACACCCAGATCAACTTTGGCAACGCATTAAAGCTGCTTGGTCTGCTGTACCCCAAGAACACATCCAAAGTCTCTTTGAATCAATGCCGAGGCGGGTGGCAGCGGTGATCTCCAACAATGGCGGCTAATCTGGCTACTGATTCTGGCAGGAACCACACTTCACAGAAGTCTATAAATTTATTCATTTTATACTTGGTCAACATGTTATCTACAAAATAAACTTTGTTGTGCTACCTCTTTTCTTTCTTGGTGTTGCATTTACGGTGGCCAGCAGTATACTTTTACCTATTCCTTTTTTTATTGTTATTTTTTGCTTTTAAACTAGTAATTTATTTTACATTTAATTAATAGTTTTTTTATCTGATTATTATCTTAGAGAACGTATTAAACACATAAAACTGTATCTTATTAAAGTAAAATAAAATAGCATTATTCATAAACAGCAGCATATTAACAAAGGTGTTGATCCCGATATATGATGAGAATAAACAATAGCAATGAATTATATATTACACACACACGCGCACGCACACTCACACTATAAATGTATATATTCTGTATTAAATACTTCGGATTCTTTTTTACTTTATGCGGCAATATGTCAAGGTTTCGTTTCTTTCCTATAAGAGAAAATACTTTAAACATCCTTTCAGTATTTTAGTCAGTTAAAGGTAACGCTTATAAGATTTATGATTGAATGCATGGTGTTTTAGTAGTTGTAATTGACTTGAACAAATTGAATTCTTTGTTGGTAGAGATTTGTAAAAAAAAAAACTATTTAGTTCAAATTTTATTGTAGAATGAGTAGAAATATTATAAGAATAATATATCCGAATTATTTCTCTTTTACGGTATGTAATTTTCTTGGAATGGATATATTAAATTTTATAGACGAAAGTATAAAATTGATTTTTAAAATGATAATTTGCTTACTTCCTTTTTATGACAAGGAATATTTCATACGAAATCTCTGCTCCTAAAAATATAGGAATTTAATATAATAATATCATATCAAATAGCACTAAATATTACTACATAAATGTGAACTATTACCTGTAATGAAAGTTCTCAATGTTAGTCTACATAAAGATTTCCCATTGTTAAAACATGTTTATAATCCAGAAATTTTAACAAGTTTTCCTTTATGGATCGTATAAATTTTAAATTTTTATAAAAAGCGATTAGGTTTAATATAGTCAAAGTCCGAAATAGTTGAGGTATATTGTTTGCTTAAGAATAAAAAACATACCTTACTACTGGAAACCGTCACATATTTCAACAAGCATAGAAGGCTAAAATATGTGAATATTTAAAACTCTCAGAACAATTGTAGATGACATAAAACAAGTAATATAAAAAAATTTTAGGTCAACAAAGAAATGTATTATTTTAGTTATTTTGTATATAAATATGTATATACATATGACAGACCACAAAATTAAATGACAAAATAAAAAGCGATTTTCCTTGTAATTTTTCCATTTTCCTTTCTATAATTGGTGTTGATCTATTTGTTACTATTTATTCATTCATTAAATTTAATATTCTAATAAAATAGTATAGTAAAAAATATTTCACATTCTCAGAAATTAGACCATTTCAGGTGAGATTCTTACCCGACCTTTGAAATAGAAGTCCAACGCGCTACGCTCTATCTACTGCGTTACAGGAACCAAACGAACAATTTTTCCTTTCTATATATGCTGTTAGACTATTTTTGTTTGTTGCTATTTAGTCATTTTTAAATTTAATTAATGAATTAATATTTGAAAAAAACTGTATTAATATCAAGTGTTAAGTTTTAAAGTTTTAAAAAGTGTATTTGAACTTGAATGGATGAATAGAAAATTACTTTGTAAGCGATTGAAAATTTGAACAAGATATATATATATATTTCGCGTTCACAACAGGTGAGGTTAAAGGGTGGAAGGTTGACTCAGCTTTATCAGTGGTCGATAATGAGAACAAGTTATGGGGACACACTGAGGTTGTCATGCACCAGGACACGTATACTGAGATACAGTAGTTGGATCGTTGCCACTGATGAGTTATATATATATAGATATATTATATATAATATATAGGAGAGTGTGAACTAATAGTAGAAATTGAAAAAGAATATTCTTATATACTCTTAAAGGGATTGAAGAGTCACTCGCGGACTCTTATCTTATGCGAAAAATCCTCATGAGCAACGAACAAACATTTCCTTTGTGTAGCATTACTTTTTGACAACAAGCAAAAACAAATGAGGTTTCTTGGTTTTTACATGAGCCATTCCGTTTGGGACTGAAAAAGTATTGGTTATCGTCGAATTTTTTCCTCCAAATAAACTGAAAGACACGATCATTTTGTCATCGTCGGATCGATTGAAGTCGACTCAGAGGTTTCCCAGAGGCTTCTTGAAGTTGCTTTTATTTATTCTTTCGTATACATGCCCTATCTCAATGGGAAACTTTGTGATTTGTACTCTGAGAATAAACAAAAGTACCGAGGAGTTTTCCAGGGATTTTCTCCATCATTGTTGAGGGATTGATTGACGAATGTAAGTTGGGAATTCAGAAAGTAAGCATTTGTTTTCGAAAGAAATTGCAAGGGAATTCTTTAAATATTTGTTTATTTTGCAGAAAAGAAATGAAAATAAAAAATGACCTGATTTAGATCTCCTATTCGTATTTATAAAATTCTTTTTTCGATTCTTTAAAAATAAGGGTTTACAGAACTAAATTTGGTTATAATACAATAACATATCATGGTTTCAAGTACTACAAGAAGAGTCCGATTCTAAACAGAACAGAATTGAAACCATTATATCAGTAGAAGATAATATTGATAATTATTTTGTATTTTTAGAAAATTCACTTTATTTATTTACAAGTAATTTGCTTATTACTCTGTTAATTGTTATAATATTTCATAAAATCATGCTGTATGATTGATATTTACGATAAAAAATAATGAATTTCTTTAACTTCAAAACCAAATATGATACAGAAAAAAAATTATTACATTTTTTACGGAGGTCTTGTGTTTTCTAAATTAACTTAATCTAAATGTGCTCAATAACATTACTTTGTAAAAGTAAAAAGTAGTATTGATAAGAACAGGCTTATAAAAACCTCAAGGAAGCTGATGTTTAAATTTCTGTAATTTCCTCAACAAAACTTAGAGTGTAGAGGCAATAAAACACGTAGAGTTGAGCGTGGCTACAAGTTAGCGTAACTGATACTGTGGTAACTGAAAATTGCTACTAATTCTACTTGAGTGCCTGGATTTGCGAGTTTTCTCCATATTTAATTTTTGCTCTATGAAGAAAAAAATTTGTCCCTTTTTATTTAGCTTCATCAGAGAGATAATTTTAATTTTTACTTGATTAGTTTGTGTTACCTTAGAAACTGTCATCTGCTTCCTAGTTACATGTAGTAAACAAAAATAATAGAAACATTTCTGAAGAAATAAAAAAAATAAATGTGTACGTGTAGTATATACAAGTCTTTACACTAATGTAGGTGTCACTGTTTGTCATAAAAATAAATACATAAGAGCAGGGCTACTGCTTATTATAGTGATTGCAGTAAATATTTTAAAATGTCAGACCTCAGTGAAATATGCAGAAAATCGTAATTAGTAATCATTTAATAAGAATTATAGTTCTAAAAAACCGTAAATATTGTGGGTATGACAAAAAGAACTGTGGCTAAAATAATCACCAAGTATGGGAAGAATAATGCATCTTTTAAAAGTACAAACTGTAAATACAAAAGGAAATTTTCAAATAGAGATCAGCCAGCAACTACATGAATTATTTATCACAAATATAAATAAAGAGCTAAGCCAATAAAAAGTGCATTTGCATAACAAATAGATTAAGAAAATCCTATTTTAAGAAGAATAGTCTGTTAGAAGCTTCACACAGTACACTTAAATTGCCGTTTGAAGGAAGATTTTGTCCTACACAAATCCATTCCATCCTTACGGTTTACTTTCACCACCGTAGTAGATGAGGGATTATGACCGGCATTCTCGAGTGCCACGCGTAAGCTTGAATCCATTTTCATTGAAGACCCGATACGAGGTGAAGAAGACTAATAACCGTTAAACTCACTCAGGATAAAAGCTCTTCACGTTGGCAAGGTGTGGAACAGGAGTCGTCAACCTTTTAGCTGTGGCTTGCCAAACCAATTTACCAATATGATTCAGCGTGACCCACTGTAGGAAATTTGTGAAACAATTCGATTCCCGTGATAATGCAGGCAAAATTAGAGAATGGAGGTCAATATTTTAGCTCTTTGCACTTTATTATACATTCGTTTTGCATCATTTAAAGATATTTCTTAACATAAAAATAAACAGCATTAAACATAGCTATTTCTTCTAAAAAATAAAATTTTTCATGCATTATATTTTTCAAACATATTTATATTAAAATAAGTAATAGACAGCGACAATAAGCAATAGACAATATAAGTATTTCCCTTATAATTACAGTTAAATAAAAATATAAATAAAAATTTTAATGCGAACCT
>BMAO01002155.1:0-34615 GCA_019973975.1 Trichonephila clavata | reverse complement strand
ATGGACAAGTTCTACCGTAAAGCTTACTATGGGGGCGCTGCGGTCGTTAAAAACCCTCAACTTCTTCCGGTTTCAACAAAATAACATTGTTTTGTATACAAACTTAACCAGAAGTAATTTTAATTTTCCTTGCATTTCTTAAGCAGAATTTTTAGCCTTTTAAAATTACCAACATGAAAGAGCGTAAACTATGTACTCTTTGTTCCACATGTGGATCTTTTTCTGAGAACCTCTACGAATTTTTAAATCACCGTTTAATTTACCGCTGTCCTACGAGTCTATCCACATGGCTACAATAGGAGACTACTTTGCAACCGAAAAATTGGTAAGCGAGAGTTAAATCTGTGTTATTTAATAAGCATTTCATTACAAGTTTGTGTTTAAATGATATTATTCAAATTTTGTTGTGCTTTTTCGAAATAATCCCGTGTATTTGTTACAAACATAGCTCGATTCTTATTTTTGGTAACCTTGGCAGCAATATTGGCGACAGTTTTCACAACACACAATCAGAAATGATTTTCGACTGCTTTTATTTATATTAATTACACAATCACTTATATTTGTATTTCTTGAAAGAATGTTAATTAAAAAAATAGCTTGTTTCTGTTACACGAATATTTGTTGTATGAATTCAATTGTTTTTTGCGTTGCATAGTGGGTGTAATTACGTAACATAGAACTAAAAGTTATCTAGATACACTAGTTTTGTTAGACTAATTTTAAAATTTCTAGGTTACATTAAATCAGTTGTGCTAAAAAATAAGTCTAATATTTTGTTTTATGATTTATAATATATCGTTTTATGATTGAGATGATTTTTTAATTGAAATGATAATTTTAACTAAGCTTTTGTGTGAGCTATTTATTTTGCTCTTGTACATAGTCAACTATTATTAATATAGATCTCATGAATTAAGCATTCGCAATTATTATAGGGATTAAGCTGCTTTGTAGAGAGCTCGGAGCATCCTGATTATGTCTCGTGAATATTCGCCTGTATGGAGATCAAGGTTCTTCAAGCTTCATGAACTAATATGTTACACATGAAATGTAGGCAAGTGCAAAATGCTCACTTATTTGGTATGTTCAAATTTTATTAATAACTAAAGTAATCCATGTAATTGTGCTAATTTACATATTTATTTAATTCATACATATTTGTTAAACTGAAGATTAGCAATTGATTTCTTTTCAATTTATTCTAAATTTAAATTGCATTATGAATTTTTTGACTGATAAAAATTTATTTATGAAAATTTTACTTTTAAATCATTTTTCTTGCAGAAATTGAAGGAATTAGGACAATCCAATGAAGTTTGAAGCTCGATACCAAATTTGTTTTGGAAAAAAAAATTACATCGGGTTCTATTTGTTATTTGCAAATGTGTGTGTGTATTTTTTATGTCAATCATCCAATTTATTTCTGTGTATTTTTTTTTTTTACTTGTGTTAAAGACTTTTCACACAAATTAAAGACTTCACATAAATATGTTGTATTAAAGACTTTTTACAGCTTTGCTGAAATGTGAAAATATTCTGTGTAAATTTTGAACCAAAATTCAAGATCATCTAATTCATATCTTCATTTTAACACAGAATCTGTTGATAGTTCAATCAGTTCTTTTATTAGTTATGTATCCTGATTTTTATTAAAGGGGAATTTTAACAGGATATCTCCTTTAATACTATGAAAAATTGATATCCTTTATTTTAAATTCTGAAAATATAAAAAAAATGTTCTAAACATGAATTTTACTTAGTATTATATTAAATATAAGATAATATGCAAGAGATTTAGCTTCTTATATTGTTACAATTATTTTGATCTTAGTTAACTCAAAGAATGGAATATTTAAAAATTTGAATTAATATGAATGTATATATTTGAATTGTGTGTATGTCATTAGTTAATTAATTTTATAATTGCCTCTATTTGATTTAAAAATTCTTCAAATTCTTTAGTATTTTAGGTATATGAAAATAAGCACTGTGTAATTCAAATAATTACAAATGAACAATATGTAATTCAAACAATTATAAATAGAAAAATATGTAGCTTAAATTGTAAATAAACACTGTAGTTCAAAATAATGGCAAATAAGCAATTTTTTAAAATGTCCAATGACCAAGGTTACAGAAGGCTACTCACTACAAAAAGGGAAGGTCTGCTGTGTTAAGTGGATATACAAACTCAGCAAATAAACAGTTTGTATTTCAAATACTTACAAATAAAAAATATATACTATTCCAATACATGCAAATAATATCATTGAAATGTTCAGAATGGTTGCAAGTTCACATTACATAATCTCAATTTATTGTAATTTACAGTGTATTTATATTTGTGTTATTTTTATGAAGATGGCCAAATAAATTTTTTAAAAATGTTTTTAAATTTTTTTAAATTTTATTTTTGATTTAGAAATCTATTGATCTGTTTTGCATGTAAACTTTCATTAACCAGTTTGTAAAATTCACACATTCTCAATCTTTTTGAAAGAATCCATCATTGACAGAATTCAAAGGACTAAGGCAAGCATTACAAAACTAATGAATTTAATTACATGCATACTATTGATACTCTTTAACAGCACCAGATAGCTGGTTTATTGACACTATCCAGTATGTGCTTCTCGTAATAACCACCCAAACTTGCTACTTTGCAGCGATTTCTACTTTTAACAGCCCCTTGTAGGGGAATTTTGTCTGTACAAAATTATATACAATATACCTGAATGAATTTTTTAAAGCATAAGTTAAGAATAATTTTTTAAAATTTATGGCAAAACATATTTATTGAAAAATTAAGAATTGGTGTTTAGAAATTCCAATAATTTTCATCATATTCTATTACTTAGCAATGAAAAATCTGTCAGTAAATGTCACAAATGCTGCAACATGAGAACAAACTTCTCTTAATCTGGAAGAATGCTAATTTTAAATATAACAGATGAATCCAAACAAGTAGAATTGGACAGTTTCAAAGAACACAAAAGTTTAAATGCCCTATTATAAGAATGGTATGAAACATATTGGAGAATTATTTTTAAAATATACAGTTACCCTCAAAATAATTAAAAACAATGAATCTCATAAAATATTGAAATTCGTATGTAAATTGAGGAATAAAGATAAGTTATCCTTTTTATTTATTTGAAAAAACAATATACACCTAGCCATGCATGTACAGTGACCAGTGCTGGAAGCTGAAATCCAGCATTAAAGGTATTTTTATATTCAAAGGTTGACTAAAACCTGTACTTCACTAATTAAAATAAAAATGATTACAACATTATTTCTATTGACTGAAAGGGGGTTTACTTTAATTTAGATTTTAATATAAAATCTTTTAACGAGTCAATAAGTTGTTTTTTCTCCTCAATTGTCATTCTCAGATGACCAATAATTTAGAAAGTTGTGAAAATTGGAAAAAATTCTTGAATTATTTCCCAGTAAACATGGCTTGCAAAATCAAGACATATTCATCAATAATTGAAACGTCCTGTATAATGTAGAAATTCAGGGCTGAAAGTTAAAATTTGCTGTTGTTGTAAATATACAATTTCTCATTCTTGAATAAAGTTATTTTGAATACTGATTAATGTAAATAATTTTATTTGAAAATGTCTATAACATACATTTGCTGAAATTTCCAAATGCATTTTAACATTTTATTCTTAAATGTTGCTGTACCTAGAATTCAAGAAAATCGGGTATTGAACTTATTAAAAGTTTCTCAATGCGTGTATTGTTATAGGAGCTATATTCATTATTTGTCATGTGTTACTCAGTTAATTCTTGCTTACTGCAAGTTACTTATTTATAATGTACTATTTTCTCTACTGATGTTTAAATTTTATAAAAGAAAACTTTTTTTAAAAAGACTTCATGTTATTTTCTTTTTTAAATGCATCTCTTAAGTGCATTGGAATTTGTTAGCAGCATTTTAAAAATGGAAAGTAATAAATATTTTTAAAAATATTGTTGCATAAAATATTTATTTAAATCTAAATTGAAAATTCTATCTCACATGTAAACCAAATAAAATAATGAATATCATATTAATCTAGATATCCGTCAAATAGTAATACTCTGAAATGTTTTTTCACAAACAGCAAACTTTATGTAAATATTAGAAAATAACAGCTAGTGTACATAGATTATTGGTTAATATGAAAGTATTTTTTGCTTTACAAGTGTATATATTATGATTGATAACAATGCTACCATAAGTTCTTAATTTAATATTCGTGTAGGCAACTTTGAATTTAAATTAAATTTTTCATTTCAATAAAGATACATTATTATACAAGTTTTCCTTGTTTTGTGACATGATTCCAACATATTAAAAGTAAAGGCAACAATATTCATTCTATAATGTAGTAATGATTCAATACCATTGAAAAATATGCAAATTAAGGAAATTTGTTTTTAAAAAATTTGATTTATAATTTATAGTAATTATTACACAATATTAAGTGAAAATATATAAGAGAAAAGGTGTAACAGTCTTCAGAAATTCAATTTAATTATGCTTTGTCTTTAATATATTTTTTACTTATTGAATTGCATATAAATTTTAAACATAGTATGATATATATGAATACTATAGACTGTTTTAAAATACAATTTAAATTTGTAGAAAGATCTTTAAAAAATTACATAATATTTGAGTTAATTAACATGAAAGTTTTTGATTAATGATAAAAGATGTATTCTTTGATGAAAATGAATTTTTTATTTTTACAGCACAATAAATTGCATATTACATAAAAAATTTATTAAAATACATAATCCATACAATATATGCAATTGAAACATTGTTCAAAAATATTAGCATTTTCAAACACATGCTAAGTAATAAATATTTTTAAAAATATAACATATGTAAGCCAAACAAATATTTCCATACAGTGTAAAATAAAATAATAAACAATGCTAAAAACCTGGATATCCTAATAATATTAAAATATATTTTCAAGAACAAGTTATTTTATATGAAAATAGATAAAATAACATGATTTGTTATTTTCTAATAATTTCCAACTATACAAAACACAGAAATTAATCTAAAATTTCTGGCAAAACATATGTTTGTAAAAAGCGAACAAGAAGTGATTTTTCAAATTCCAGTAATTTTCATCAAATTCAATAAATTGACAATGGAAAAGTTTGTCAGTAGCTGTTACAAATGGAATACATACATATCAGAAGTTAAATAACTAATTAATCTTAAATTAGTCAAAAAGTAACAATTATAAATAATAAAAAGTATTTTACACATATTTATAATTACTCTTCTTCAAATGAATATGGAAGAAATTTAATCCAATAACTATAAAAAGTGTAATATGTAGAAAAAAAATGGCGGCAAGTACATGCAATATCTTAATGAATATAACATTTATACAAAAACAAATAAAAAAAATTCCGAAGTATTTAATTACTATTTGTTTTCGTAACCAAGAAAGAAACAAACGATTCAAATAGACAAATACAATTATTATAATTAATCTTATAATATGATAACATAAATTATATAAACGATAAAACAAAATCCAACACGCAAAATAACACTAATTACTTAGTACACTTACACCATTTACATATTCCAAACATCGCCAAAAAACGCAATAAGCAAGCAATTGTGGCAACCATGCTTTAGTGAGCTAAGAAATTAAAAAAGGTATTTTAGAAAAGATACTGAAAGAAATAATATAAAATTCCGAATGTGAAATCTACAGATCATCTTCTTTCCATTTCGTACAAAAAAAGTTTCAAAAACTTGCAATAGAACTTTGAAAAACTCAGTTGAATTTCGATGTTTTCCCATAGATTAACATTACACCGGAAGTAAATGAGGCTACCACTCAATGTTGTTGTTTACAAAGTAGAACTTGTCCATATTTGACACATTTCTTTATCTTTATTTTGTTATATACAATACCTTTGCAGTTTGTCATACACGACAACAACGATAATTTTGTTTCTTTTTCTGAGAAAGGATGGTGTGGCAACCTCCTTCATATTGAAATTTAACTACAGTAGAATGGCAACGCTTGTTATACGTTTGTTTTGCTTTGATTCATCTAGAACGTATTAATAATAATTTTTGTAGACAGAGAGAAGCTTCATATCCCACAAAAGTTTAAACTGTAATATAGAATGTATATTCCGTATTCAACAAATTTCCTTCCATGAAAAAATTTATCTGTGTTGAAATCTACTGAGTTGTTACCATAAGGAATTACCTTCATCACAACATCAATAAGATTTTACAAGTATATTGTTTTAGTCTCTATAAAAAGGTATTAAAAATCAAACTATAGTCATTTCTATTTCGATAAATAATAAATTTCTGTGGTAGCTTTAATTGTTCGTAATGCTTTGCATAGAACAATTTATTTGAGTTACTTAAGTTTTAAAAGCATGTGTAAGCAATGATATGTGTTGACTATTTTCATTTATTTCTCTTTAAAGTTCATTGGTATATATAAGTTTTGTATTTAAAGTTTAAAGAAAAGTAATTAGCTGAATTTAACTATGTTTGAATTGGAACTTATAGCACTTATCCTCAATGGACTTCAGCTTCATTGGAAATATCAATTTATGTTTCATCAAAGATTTACAAATCCGGTTTTCTAGCATCATTAGTTATGTTTTTGAAAAAATGTGTTCTCAAATAAGAAAACATTCATTGTGGTTAAATGCACTTTAATTCTGAGTAAAGCAAATAGTTTTCATCCATCCATAGTTGAGAAAACACAAAAAACTCTCCTTATTCAAATTAAAAATTGATATTCAGAATGAATCAGATAAAAAAAGGTTCTTAGGGGAATTAAAATTAGGAGAAAAACAACAAAAAATGTCAGAATTATTTTTTTATGAAAAACATTTAAGAAAGGAAATTGGGTTTGGCAACAAAATTTTGAAACTAATATATTTAAATCAGAGTAATCGTTTGATATTGCTCAAAACTGTTTTTACAAAAACTGCAGCAATGTAGGATGGAAAAGGTGAATGTAAGGATGGGCAAAATTTGAAAATGTTGTGCTGAATTAGTGACAGGAGCAAAATACATCATTGAATGGGTGAGAAGTAATTAAAAACCATAAAAACGCAGCTATTACTCTAAACATAGTTATTGATTTTGCCTTGTCTGAAAGAGCCATTGATTCTGCATCTTATTTGATTAATCTAATTCGGTTCCATTCTTGTATCATGCTTTCAAAATCAACATAAAAGATTTAAGAACAAAAGTATTTTCCCACTTCTTTCATGATCAATAATGATGTAAGAATTGAAATGGATTTTTCTTTTGTTTCTGTGTAAAACTAACCAAAAATTGGATAATACTTGTATATCATTCATTATTACTCTCTCTATTTTTTTTATAGTTACAAAAATTCATTTATATTATTTTTATGTCATTCAAACTTTACTTAATCCTTACATTAAAAATTTGGCTGCAAAATACACTTTGTTTTAAGATTGACTCGGGGCACTCATGCCAAATTCATAAGATTTTATGGTCCACATGATCTATTCTACATTATGAGAGTAAGGTGAAAAGTTCTCAGCTGGACAAAGAAACACTGCAGAATTTTGATTAAAATGAGATTTTATTTTTCTACATAATCACCTTTGACTTCATTACACTTAGTCCAGCATTTCTCCAATATTAGTATTCTTTCCTGGAAGTGTGAATCTGGAAGGCTGAAAAAATATTCTTCTATGGCCCTCATAAATTTTTATTATGCCCCTTTTAACAATTATTCTCTTTCATTTTTTTATCCAAATTATAATATCTTCATTTCGCTGTTGGCCAAGTTATTATGTAAATTGCTTGGCTTTTCTTCCCCAAATCATATTTTGTTTCATATATACTGTTTTTAAATTGTTCTCAAAACTCGAAATAAAATCTTTATCACAGCCTTTCTCAAACTGTGGAGTGGGCCTCCTTAAGGGGGCGTGATAACCTTATTTGGGGGGGGGGAGCATATTGCAAAAAATCAAATATAATTTTTTTTAAAATAATTATCAATTTAATAAAATGATTACAAAGTAAAATACATTTGTATATAATAAAACAGGAAATACAGATTCACACTGATTTAATATAACTACCTATAACTACACAAAGTATTTGATAATTAATTTATCAATGTTCAGTTAAAAACAAGTTTATTAAATAATAGTGGCTTCTTTGGGTTTGTCATATACTAAATTTGTAAACAAAACTTAAAATTTATCTGATTTGTACATTTTATAATTAAAGTATTATTATATCATAGTTTTACTATCGAAGTACATTATAATTGCATTCAGTACATTGTTATTGTGAGAAAGTGGGGCTGATGAAAATTGACTGAAAATTGGGTCGTAAATATCCAAAGTTTGAGAAGCATTGCTCTTACGCAATCTACAACACTCTTTTTGGTATCATGAATTCCTTTAGATTCTTAACAGAATATTAATATACTAGGACCGAATCTGCTGGTCTATGAGGAGAGGGGGAAAGTTGAATCCCCTTCCTCTCCTCATAGTCCAGCAGATTTTTAATCTTTAGCATTAAGATTGCTCCTCAGTACTTTTATTTCTGTTTTAAGAAAAACTAATCCCCCCCCCTCAAAAAAATATGTGTATGCCCAGCTCTTTAGTTCACTAGTTTTATTAGTAAATTATCAAATCAATAAGATTCAGAAATCTAAGTTGCTAAATACTTTGTACAGGTTTCCCCCCTCCCCCTCTATGCATAAAGAGACGCTTGCAGCTCTTCAGACTTCTCCCTCTTTGTATCATTAAAAATTAAATATGTTTACTAAAAAGTATTTTTTCCCTTTCTTTTATAAATATGTATTGAAAAATTACTCTGTATTTACTTATATTTTAAACATTAGACTGGCTTAAGACAATTACTCGTGTAGTAAATTGTTTCCCGTCAACAAAGTTTTTAGAAAATTAGTGAAAATATTTGGATTATTCCTAAATTAGATGAAGTCCATTTCATTGATAAAAATACCGCCATGGGAAAACATTCCTTGGAGTAGTCCCTGCAATGTCCCCCTACAGAAACACGTTCCTTATTTTATGACCTGTTTAAGGGCTAACAAGAAGAGGGTTAAAATGACCTTCAGGAAATCACTCTTTTTCAAAGAGAGAGAGATAACGCAATTTTAAATCAACAATTCCTTCAATTTTACTTCATTCCTTTGAAACTGCAAACAGTAATTATAACTTTACTTTTGATTTATCTTGTATTTCTCCTTGAGACTTAAAAAATGTACAAATATTTTTGTCATCAATACAAATAAATAAAATTGAAGTTTCTGTTTGTAATTTCAAATTAGCAGCTTTTTACTAAATGCATTTGAAGGTATATACAGTACTTATATCAAAAAATCATTTTTAAAATTTTTTGTCTGTCTGTCTGTTTGTTCCGGCTAATCTCGGGAACTTCTGTTCCGATTTTAAAAATTCTTTCACCAATGGAAAGCTACATTATCAGCCAGTAACATAAGATATATTTTATCTCCATATTTCTACGGGAACTGTAACTATGTGGGTAAAACGTTGAAGTTTCTTACTTCCCGCCAAGTTGGCGCAAAATTATGCATTTGGTCAATAATGGAAATTTTAATAAAAACAAACAGGCATTTTCTCACACATTTGTAACAAATAACTGAAACATAGTGTAATTTAGCATCATGTAAAAGCAATTTTTTAAATGGTTTTTTTAATTTTTTTAACCTAATTGTACAATATTCATATTTTGCACATAATTTTTCACTTATATTGAACCTAGATGTTTTACATGGAGGTAATACTTTGATGATATATACTATAGAGGCATCCATATAATGTCACTCGCTGAATAAAATTAGGGAGCTTTACACAATACTTTTTTCATCTTCAGTCTTTCTAATCCTCAAACCTTTTGGAATAAGTACAAAGACTACATGGCGGAAGATATTTTGCGACGAAAAACAACCAAATATGCCTTTAAATGAACACATCTACAACGAAACGCAATAAAGTTTTTCAAAATGGTTAGGAAGAAGCTACATGTTTTTGGAATGATTAGCCCTAGACGTGTCGACGGAAGTGGCTTCGATAGTAAAATTACTTGAGAATTAACTACGATTTTATAGCATTGCAACATCAAGTAACAGAATTTATCCCTCAATTAACTCCAGAACAAAGTCACTTTTTCCAACAAGTTTTATGCAAACTAAAATCCGGCAGTGGTGCACTCATTTTTCTCAACGCCCCTGGAGGAACCGGAAAAACGTTTTTGCTAAACTTATTATTAAGGACCATCAGAAAAACCCAGAAGATAGCAGTTGCTATGGTTTAAATTCTGAACATTATGCAGAGATGCAATTGAAAATTGGTTATGGATGTTTGGACGCAAATGCTGGAGGTTATATTTTACTTTCAAATAATTTTGTAATGCAGGAGAAAATGATGTAAATCTTATTGCTCAAATTTACCCGGGCTTGCAACAAAATTTAAATTAGGATCAGTGGTTGCACGTAAGTTCAATATTGGCGCCTAACAATGACATTGTCCATAAAATCAACATTAAAAATTTAAACAACGTACGGGGGAGGGGGGATTGAAGAAATATTTATCAATGAATACAAATCATGGATAAAGAACAAAGTATTTCATATCCCACAGAGTTCTTAAATTCACTTGAACTTTCGGGTGTACCCTCACATAAACTTCAATTAAAACTAAATGTAGCAGTTATGCAGAATCTCGCTGCTCCTGGACTATGTAAAGGAACGAGGCTTTGGATCACAAAACTGATGCAGAATATACTTGGTGTCATGAAAAGGGATAGTGTTATAATACCTCGAATTCCGAATATCCCCAGTGACCTATTGTTTCAATTCAAACAAGTTCAATTTCCAGTTTTACTGTTGCTATTAACAAACCTAACATTTCAGGTAGCAGGGGTGCATTTGGAAATGCAATGTTTTTCCCATGACCAATTATATGTAGCCTAATCGACCAACCCAAATCTTCACATATTTGCAACTGACGGAAGAACATACAATATGGTATACAGTAGCAGCTTAGAATAATATTCTGTTTTGAGTTCTTTTGAAGAGGAATTCTATATTAAACGTAGATACTTTTGATTTTTAAAAATATTAATAGTTTAAGTTATTGAATATTTGTTGTTAATTATTATAATAAATTGCGTTTTCAGTTTTTTTAAACTAAGCTCAATTTAAGACATTTTAAATTTTATTGGTTCTAGTCAAGCAATAAAATAAATTACCATATTATATTATTTACTTTCTTATGATAATGATTACGACTTTGACAGTTATTTAAAGACATCAAAGCTAAAAGCTAGTATTAAGATAAAAGTCAAAACTTACGTTTATTGTTTGCTTTCCTTTACAAAGGAGGCAGTGAAAATAATTGTTCAGCTTAATAATTTTTTTTTATTAAATTTTTTGTGTTACATCAGCTAATTTTAAGACTTTCATATATATTTTTATATATATTTCAATGGACTTTTATAGTTGTTTTATGTTGATTAATATGCATCAATACTTGTTTTCTTTGCTTAAATACATTTTCGAAAAACACACTTTTCTGTGCTAGAACAGATTTATAAAGTTTAATTATTAGTGTAAGCATGAAATTCCAAAATGTAGTACTTTAGGTAGTATCGATATGGAAGGTTTTTTTTACTAAACTTCGAAGTTTAATTCCTAGCATTGATATATTGACACTTATCACACTTGCATTGAGCTATAGAAATAAAAATAAATAAAAAAATATCTGTAATATTTCTTCATTTTTGAAGGAATGGTAAATGTGTTAATGCTTGTGTGTAAAACATAATATACAAAATATTAATTGGAGCTTGACAGTCTTGAACAAGACTGATGCTGGAAAAGGAGACCTTTTCCCCAAAAACTCATATCAAGTAAATGTCTGATACTTTCGATATCTAGTTTTACTAACAACTGGTTCTTTTTTCTTGAAAGCCTACCGATCTCCAGTCTAGAATCACATTCACTTTACTTTATAAATTCTCTGAAATTTTCTTTATAACAAATAATAAAAATAAATGCAATAAAATATTCTTGATTCTACAGAAAAAAAATAGCTTTCAGAAACAGAAATATTTTCGTTCATAACAAATAAGGAAACAAAAGTAGATTGTAAATTTATGTTTATGACATGTGTAAATGATAGAAAGGCTAGTTAAAATGAAATTTTTTGCATTAATTTTGTCGAATTATTCTTTGATACAACTTAATGTGATTTATATTTGCACAGTTCATCATATTCTGAATATAATACTTTTTATGTCGCGTATCATACAAAGTTTTAAAAATTCAAATTTATTGTAACCAGACTATTCAGCAAATATTTGGTTACAGAAATAAACACACATTTGTGTTAAAACTATTCATTTTTTTTTTTTTTGAGAAATATATTACTCTGGAATACCGTACCCATATCTTGATGCTTTTGAAATTTACTTCAGACCACAAAAAGAATAAAAAAAGAATTTTTCTTCATTTTTGAGAATTTTTTATTTTTTGTACACAATATCTTATTTCTTCATAGCTATAGAGTATTATTAAAAAAAAAATCAACTAATGTACAACAAATCTTTGAACATTGTACAATCTTAACATCTTAAATATTAACCAATATATCAAACAAAAAGTGAAAAAAATTGTGAATGTATTTTATGTACGTTACGGAACAGTACGTAATGTGTACTCTAACTTTTATGAAGAAAAAAAAAAGAATTCATGTCAAGCATTATATCTGTACAATATTTTTTTTTTTTTTTAAAAAAAAGAAGAATCGAATAGCAATTTTTAAAAAACGATGCTATCTTTTGCAAGTTATAAATAAGATGTAACTTTTCAAACATACAAAGATAAAAAAAAATATCCCTATATAAGTATTATTGCATAAATTTTCATTAAATTTAAAAAAAATTTATGCATAAATCTACAAACATTGCCAAACAATTTAACCAATTGATAACGAAATTGTAAAATTAAAATTTTAGATATTCCTCTAACAATTATACTAAAGAGGATTTTAATAAATAGCAATAAGAATTTTTTTTGAAATAATCACAGTAAAATCAGTTTTTGTAATTATCAAAAGTTTCTATGTAAGCATTAATTTAAAGGCAGAAAATTTGCTAGTTTATAGATAAGTTACTGAGTACCTTTAACAATACATATTTTGTACAGTTTAAATTAGTATGAGTATACTTGTGTATTGAGTTATGAAACAAAAAACAGTATGTCAGCATCATAGATTAGAACAGAGGTTCTCAAACGTCATGTTTTTCGATTTTGGGTAGACCCTTGCTTACTTAATATTGAATTTTTGCAAATTCATGAACTTCAAATGTGTGTTTTTGACAGCTGGTATATTGTGGTAGCTCGCTCCTACTTTAAAAACATTTACTTTTATATTTGTAGTGTGAAAGTATTTGAAGTGTAGCATGAATTTGAAGTGTAGTGTGAAAACTTTAAGAAATAAAAGTTATTTTTAAACATTTATTAGATTCCAGTTAAAATTTAGTACCTGTAACAGAGAATCGGAGAGAAAAAACAAATGCTTTTTTGACGCTATTGTAAAAAGTTTTTAATATTTAGCATCAATTTAGTCAGGTTTGAACTTAAATCTCCTCGGTTAGTAATGTCCAGACTATTTTGTTTGGAGATTAGCAATTATGATTAGATGTTGCAATGGGGATTTACTTGACTGTTCCTCTGACAAACTGTACAGCAGAGAGAAGCTTTTCTGCCCTTAAGGTAATTAAGACGGACATGAGAACTACTATGTGGAAAATAAAAAGCTTAATAGTTTAATGTTGCTATGCACACAAACTGATATAAACATGGAAATTGGTTGTAATGATATCATTAATGATTTTGTAATAATGAAAGCTTGAATGAAACGTTTGTTGTACTAGTACAATGACTGTGACTCAACTATCAGGATATCTAAAAGTAAAAGATAGTAAGATAATTAACAACTTGAATGATAAACAAATTAAAAAATTGATAATTATAAAAAGTTTATAATATATACTCTATACTGTAATTCCTTACGGTTTTATTAATTTACTGTACTTATTTACAAAAGGAGGGGAGGGGTGTCTGTGATGCCAAAAGGAAAGAAATGAACAAGAGTGACCAAACCATGTCACTCTTTCCTTACGGCTGCCGGTTGCCAGTCTGGGTCCATACGTGGTGGATAATGGAAGGACTCCATTAAAAAGACAAAGAAAGCGAAAAGAGTAAGAGAGTTAAGGGAAAATCCCTCTCATACCAAAACATGCAAGGTAAGAACTGAAGGAGTGGGTGCTCTGGAAATAGTGGGAGAGGGCGCAACAATTTGAAGTGCCTAGGGTGCCGGGGAGGTTAAAAACGGCCCTGGAATCGATCCAAACATTGCTGCAAAAATTGTTTATTTGCTTTGATTATGTTCAGTAAATGCGACACTCCTCTTGTGTAGAGCTTTTGCATCTCAAATTCTTTGTGCAAGATGTTTCCAAGGCCTTTCATCCGATATCCCCATAACCCCAACTATCTGAATCACCTATCGTCCAACAGGATTTCATGAGCTTTCCTGTAATTTCCGGTGTGCTTGCGATATTTGGTCGTCCTTTCACATGGGTCATATTCGAAGGACGTGCAACTACGTCTAAAGCTCTCTTTGGTCAATGTTAACAAATAGGGATCGAATGGCATAAACATGGACTGAATGGTATTTTAGACGAGAATTGAATTTTTATGTCGGTTCATTTTAATAGTCAAGTTTTTCCACAAATGTCTCTAAGAATGTTCATGTCATTTTCTTTTCATACCGAAGGTTGTTCGTTCTTTATGGAAAAAATTTTTATAGTTAATTTTTATCAATAAATCCGTATTTTTTGGCGCAATTTGTTTTCTCTGATCTTGATAATAGCTCCAGCTCATATTTTTCATGAAAGTAAACTTTTTTTAGTACTGTCATGCAAATTTTACTCCATTCCTTATGAACAATTTTCTAAAGTCCATTCAGCGTGCTTCCATAGCTTTATTCTAATTACACGTAGACCTATTTGGGGCAATTTTTCTTTCAAGCAAACCTTTGGAGTGATTTTTCCCAGTTGTCATAGCAATGGCTTAAAACATCTTTTTCCCAGGAGCTGAAAGAATTGCTCTCATTTCCAGCCAATCGGATTCATCGACTTACTACGCCATAAACAAGATGGAGCCTTGGCAACGTCAAATGCATCAGAAATGGCGCTTCATATTTTAATGGTGTAAAATATTTTTAACAGAATGGTGCTCCCTTTTTTTTATGACCGTCAGCAAAATCACGAGCAAAATAAAAGGACAAATACTGGATGTTCATATTCTGAAGGAGAAAAATCAGTGAGTAGTTTTTCTGTGTGAATATAGGGCTCGGCTGACATCAGAGCATATTGTTTTGTGTACACTAACCCTTCATCACAGCTTCTTTATACAGTTGTTCGAAAGTGACTCAAGTTCTTCTGAGGCGTGTGTGTGTGATAAGACCTTAAGGATTGTTTTCATAATTCAAAAGTCCTTTGCAGAAGCGCATTGTGATTTTATACCTAGTTCATCAAATGGGATACACTTTATTCATATTTCTGCTTTCGTTAAATATGCAGCATTTGACTTAGATGTGTGACTAGACGGATTGTTCGTATGAAGTTCCACTTTAACAATGTCCTTTCTATATAAGGTTGGAATTTCCTCTTCAAAAATTTGTTCGAATACATTCTTCTGATAGCAGAGTGAATTATTTTTGGCTTTACTTCAGACTTTTTTAATTTTTAATTTGCCATTGTTAGCAAATCCTGCAACTTTCACGAATCCTTTTTGGAACTTATCTGTACACTAATGAAGACATTTTGTTTGGCCATTCCCATCAGTCAAGCAATAAAAAATTGATCTTCTATTATTACAGTCACTTAAATATACCCATGCCTCATCGAGTGTTACCACAAATTTCCATTTTTCAGCAGCCATGTACTTTTTGTATAACTTTCTACTATTTGTTTTCTTTCAGCAATATGTTTCAAAA
Source organism: Trichonephila clavata (assembly GCA_019973975.1). Lineage (NCBI taxonomy): Eukaryota > Metazoa > Arthropoda > Arachnida > Araneae > Nephilidae > Trichonephila > Trichonephila clavata. The sequence continues at coordinate 18,505 of BMAO01002155.1, read as the reverse complement.
CAAGGAGGCGAACTTTACTTTTAAACATCTTTTTTTTAAATTTAATCTTTATGAATGATTTAAATTACAGTGCCGAACGACATTTCTGGTTTCAATTCAATGAATCTTTAGTTGACGGGTTTCCTTATAGGATCAGAGACTTCACTTTCTTTATATTTACCTGCATTTGAACAGTCTTAGGATGAAGCATCATGGTCATGTTTTCATCTTTACTTTCAGCTAGACATTTTTTCCCCCTTTCAAGTGTAATAAATTATAAATACCTTTTGCTAAATTGCAATAACAGAGATTTTTACACCAATTTATAATTTGTTGATACAAAAATATATCCTTGGAAAGCACAGTTACGTAATCTTCGAGTCATATATAAATTTTAGCAGCCATTTTATAAAATAAATCTTTTATATTCCAATCAAACGAAAACATTAGTAGACAATTATTCTGAAGTTGCCAAAGTTTTATCTTAAAATACAAATGAGAAAATGGATTGCAAAATCATTTCCATAAAGCATGAACGACCTTCTGTATTATTAATGTTAATTTTCTAGAAGCACTGCCTTTTCTTTTTTCATAAGAATACCATGTGCTGTCTGTTGTTTTTTCAAACAAAAAACTGGTCTTTCAGAAACTGAACTTAAGAGTTGAGAAACTATTTCAATGAATTGGTTGATAGATTCTTGAGGGTTTTTGTCAAGTTCATAGTAAAAAATCAATATATTTCACTTGATTTGATTTTGCTCGCATTCATAGGGTATACAGCATAGTGGATAAAATTCCTTTTTCATTCAGGCTTACAATGTCAAACAAAAACGAAGAAAATAGCATGCTAGATCAGAACTATAATTTTGAATAAAAGCAAAGTCACAAGGCAAATAGTTTATAAGGGGCATAGAAGTGTAGCAAAGTTCTCTGTAAAGTTACCTCAAAACATGTTTGCATCCAAATTTGAATTTTATCACTTATTTTGACTGTTTTGTCACTAAAAAAATGTATTATTTTGTCACTTTGATAAAAAAATATTCTTTTAACAAGCAATTATAAATTGGAAATATATTTCTAAATTTCAGTGTTTATAACGTATGGTACTTTTTACAAATTACTATGCATTCACTTTATTTTAAATTTTTAAAAAAGATGGAACTATTTTTAAAGTAGATTGGTAAATTTTCTATCTTATCCAATCCTTTCAAGTTTCGGTGAAAGGAAATGTAATTTAGAGAATGAAAGTTGATAGTGTTTTTGGAAAGGGACAAGACAAATGAAATAATGCTGTAAATGGAAATTATTTCAGTCTATCAGATGTAGCATGATATATTATGAAATCAGTGTACATAAAATATAGTTCTCGTGAAATTTTAATTAAGTATTTGTATTGAAAAATTTACAATGCTAATGAATCTTTTGAATGACATTGTATGGTATAGAAAAGAATGTTGTAAGAAGTATTGTTTCTCTGAAAATTGGAAACTGTGATGTGTTTACTTTGTTTAACTATATATTCTATCATTTTTTCATAATTTCAATATTGATATTGATGGCTTTTTTTTATTTTCAGAAGAATAGGAGAATTTATATACAATTGTAGAGTTCCAGAATCAAACCAACAACACAAGGAAGGAAATCAGAGGCGTAGAAAATATCCAAGATTGTCTGTGAGAAAAATTATAACATTTTTGAGAGAAAAGAAGATGAACTACATGAAAACATGGAACGTTTTAGCAAAGTTCTTTATGTTTAAGTTGGAAGGTTCTTAAGTGTTAATTATATAATTATAAGCCACCATCCACAAAAAGGGTACAATCTCCTTACTTCACTTAAAATTACATAAGAATTTACGGATTTACGTGATCTTGCCTGAGATTTCCAATAATGTAAACTCACAAGATGGGTACCTCTCCAAATGATATCTTAAAACATTTGTGTAATCTGCCCAGCGAAATGCCTGAAATTTATCAAATATTCAGCAAGGATTTCAATCACAGTAGTAATTTAAATCCACATTTACGTATTCATATCAAGAAATATTCTCACGTTTGTGAAGTATGCAACAAGGCATTCCCTTATAGAGGTAATTTAAAAAGACATTTACGTATTCATACTAAGGAAAAGCCTCATGTTTGTGAAGTATGCAATAAGGCTTTCTCTCAAAGTGGTCATTTAAATACACATTTACGTATTCATACCAATGAAAAGCCTTATGTTTGTGAAATATGCAACAAGGCTTTCTCTAAAAGTGGTACCTTAAAGACACATTTACATGTTCATAGCATGGAACAGCCTCATGTTTGTGAAATATGCTACAAGGCTTTCTCTCGAAGTAGTCAATTAAAAAGACATTTATTTATTCATACCAAGGAAAAACCTCATGTTTGTGAAATATGCAATAAAGCTTTCTCTGATAGAGGTTCCTTAAAGAGACATTTTTGTATTCATACCAAGGAAAAGCCTCATATTTGTGAAATATGCAATAAGGCTTTCTCTGAAAGAGGTTCCTTAAAGAAACATTTTCGTATTCATACCAAGGAAAAGCCTTCTGTTTGTGAAATATGCAACAAGAGGTTTGCTGATAATAGTGCTTTAAACGTACATCTACGTATTTATACCAAAGCAAGGCCACATGTTTGTGAAATATGCAATAAGGCATTCTCTGCAAGTGGTGGTTTAAGAAGACATTTATTGATTCATACCAAGGAAAAGCCTCATTTTTGTGAAATATGCAACAAAGCTTTCAGTGAAAGTGGTCATTTAAAAAGACATTTACTTATTCATACCTAGAGAAAATCTTATGTTTGTGAAATATTTTAAAATTTCTCTCAAATTGGTTTTTTAAATTTACATTTACATATATAGTGGTGGCCAAAATTGTGGTCACTTTTTAAAGGTGTTATCTTTTTCAAGTTTCTATGCTCATAAAAATGTTACGTTGCACAAAATGCAAAGTATTATATATCGTTTTAAAGAAAATTTAATTCTAAATTTAATACAAAAAATATATTGTAAATATTTGCAATGTAAAAAAAAGGTTATGCTGCAAAAACTATCGATATACATTACATAGTGATACTAGCTGTGAGTTATCAGGGCTCAGTGGGGTAGCCTTTATTTTTTAATTGCAGCTTCACATCGATGTTTCTTGAGCTGTAAATAGTCTTAAGCTCATCCTTTGTAATTGCCATGATGTCAGGAACAAATTATCTCCTAAATTAGTTTGTTTTTATTTCATGGGTTTGGACAAGAGTTATCAAACGGTGCCACAAGTTTTCCATATTATTAAAGTCAGGACTGTTGGCTAGCCAGAACAACTCATTGATCTTAGAAAGATGCCAGTCTTTCGATTACTTTACTGTGTGGCATGGGGCAGAATTTTTCTGAAAAATAAATGTAGCATTGTTGGTAAATTGATCCCTAATCGAATGTGGAAATTTGGGTTCTAGAACAAAGTCAATATATTTTCTGACATTCAGTGTCCCATCAATGATATGAAGACTAGCGTTACCATCTACTGATATGCATGACCAAATCAGTAAACTACATGGGTACTTCATAGTTGCCTGGATGCAGTTAGGATGTAGCATTTCTCCTATTCTACGTCTTACGTATTTTCGGCCACCACTACCGAATTACGATATCTTAGTTTCATCCTTCCATATAACTAGTGAACACTAATCTTTTGTCAAATTAATATGTTCCTTTGATCACTATAATCTTTTTTAACTCTGTTGTAAATTGAGATGAGGCTTTTTTTTCACGGAATTCTACCTCTTAGACCAACATTTGCTAATCTTCTCCTGAGATAGTTTTTGAACTGACAGAAACACCAGCATCATTCAAATAACTTCTGAAGAAGTTGATGACATTCTTCTATTTTAAAGACAAAGTATTTTTGTCATTAACAGATAGGTTGCACCTTTGTCGGCTTTTTCCTGCTTTATTTATTTAAAATTTTTCACCTGACATCTTAAACAAAGCTTTCAGTTTCCTGATGTTATTCACTGAACCATCCACCTAACTTGCAATTATAACATAGGAAAGATAACTTCCGTGTAAAAAATCTTTCTAGGTGTCCAATTGACTCTTTTATTTGATGTCATTGCTTCTTAAATAAATATAATTTTTTTTTCTTGGCTAGGAAACAGTCCTGATCTCAATGCTATCGAAAACTTGCAGCACTGATTGAAAATTCTTGCCCAAATGAGGTACCCATGAAATAAAAACAAACTAAATGAGAATATAATTGTTTCCTGGCATCATGCAATAACAAAGGAAGAGCTTAAGACTATTTTCAGCTCAATGAAACATCGATGTAAAACTGTAATAAAAAATAACGGCTACCCCACTGAACACTGATAACTCACTGCTATCATCATTATCTAATGTATATCGGTGGTTATTGCAGCATAACTTTTTTTACATTGCAAATATTAACATTTTATTTTATTTTTTTGTATTGAATTGAAAATTAAATTTTTTAAAAAATGATATAAAAGACTGAATTTTGAGCAACGTAACATTTTCTATGAGCATACAAACTTGAAAAACATAACAATTTGAAAAAGGGTCCACAATTTTGGCCACCACTGTATATATATCAAGGCAAAGCAATATTTTTTTTAAAGTTATCGTGTGTTTTATTTATAATGCTTGCTTTTTTATCGAATTAATAAATTATGATGATATTTGCACATTCATACCATTCAAGAAAAGTGTGTGAAATATCCACAACTTCGCTTTCCATCTAAGAGGTAAAATAAAAAGACTTTAATATCACTTTTCTATTAATTATCCCATACCAAGGAAAATCTTTAAGTACATGCAATTTCTGAAAATGCTTTTGCTCACATATGTTGCATAAAAACACATTTGCGCGCAATCATGCCTCCCAAAAAATTGAAGCTTTTATACAGTTTATTTTAAAAGTTTACAAAAACTTTTTTACAGTTTATTTTTAAAAATTCAATTTTAATTATTTTCTCATTAATAAATCTTAAAGCCTTATAATTGTTAAAATTTTCAGTAAATTTTTGCACAAAACCCTCATTTGAAAGTTAATTTTTACATTTGCAAATAATAGTTGCATTAATGTTATAATTTTGAGACATTTGACTCGACATAGGTGAAATGCTACTTGGAAGTAGAAACGTAAAAGAATTGTAACATACTTTCGCGATTTTTTAGATGAAAGTTTGCAAGTGTTCATTTTTTTTTAAATACATTTGGGCAATATTCTTTTAGAACAGTGGTGGCCAACCCCCAAATGACCTTCCGGGCCTTTTCGGAAAAACATTATAATCCAGCGGGTTGTATATAAAAATATATATCTTTAATATTAGATTTGGAACTGTTACAAACATTTATTGGAGAGAAAATTTAAAACAGAATGAAAAAAGATTATTATTTTCTTTATGTTTCATATATACAAAAATGGATAAAATAATAATAGTAAGGCAATAATCAAATAATGTTTAATTTATTTAATTAGGGAGATATTTGTTTCTGTGAACTCTTTCTCTTAGTTTTTGCAAATCTATCTCATTGCGTGTATTTGCACATCGTAATTCATTGTTGCAGTTTTTCATACAGTCAGTCTGAGCTCCATTTACGAATGATTTTTCATTTTCGGGAAGGGGGGGGGGACTAAATGCAAGTGTAAGTTAATCCAAATACAAGCCTAACTTTTCATGCCAAATCCTTGAAATTGGAATTTTTTTTTTGTGTGACATAAGTCTTATAAAGATCTACTTTGGATTCTGATGTTTCAAAAATGTGTTTTAATTCATTATTGCTGTGTAAATCAATTCCATTGGGAGAAGATATTCTGGGGCCAACTCGACATCAAAGGGAGATGAATATATTTTAAATAATTTCATTTTTTTGTTTTTGTCTAAATTAGTGAAACGACTCAAAAAATCTGTTAGTTTGCATATTTCTTTTGCTTATTTGATGTAATTAATACATTTTGAATTTTCCCCCTTTCTTTAAAAGAAAGAGTTAAACGTAATTATTTTTTCAATGGAGATTCAAAAATAATAATATCTTTCTGCATCGTTTATTACATTTTTTTGTTTCGTGTAATGATGTATTCAATTACTTTTTTTATGACAAATACGAAAAAGCGTAAATCCCTATAACCATTTTTATTTTTCATTTCTGTTGCTTGTCATTCATAAACAAGTCAATTTCTTGTCGTAACTCATAAAATCACTGTAAATATCTTCCACGACTCAGCCATTTAATACGACTGAGATGTACAACGTCACTCTATTCACTATCTAATTCTTTAAAAGACTTTAAATTGTCAATGCGAAAGTACATGTGATCGAATGTAATTCACTGTTTTTATGACTACTTGCATAACATAATTTATTCGCAATACACTCATGGACAAAAAAATTAGCGCACCAAGAAATAATTGCGTGATCGTAACTAAACTTGGCATGAAGGTACATGTCAGGAAGATATGCAGGTGATTAGAAGTGCAACGTGATTGTGCATTACGTATAGCCGGTAGAAGGCGTTTAACGTCATTCTCCGTGGAGTATAAAACAGGTAACCAAAGCTTGTTTGAGTGTACTGAATCATTTACAAAGGAAGGACCGAGGTATACATGCCATTACGCCGTTTTCGAAGACAATATGAGCAGCTGTCGCAATTTGAGAGGGGGAGAATCATCGGCATGATGGAAGCTGGGTGGTCAGCTCGGCAAGTAGCTCGTCCAATTAGGCCGCTCTGATTGTGTTGTGAGGAGGTATTGGGACCAGTGGATCCGAGAGATGTCCTTTAAACAAAGACCAGGCTCACGACGTCCTCGACAGACCAGTCGTCGAGAAGACCTCCACATTGTAAGAAATGCACGCGTACAGCCAACTACTTCGTCGGTCGTCATCCAGGCACAGGTAGTATCTTCACTAAGGGCCCCTGTGTCTTTTCGAACCATACGAAGGCGCGTGGCTGAAGGACATTTGGGATCGCGGCGCCCATTACGTATGCTGCCCTTGAGACCCATCCATCGACGCCTCCGTTTGGAGTGGTGCCGTGCACGAGGAAACTGGACTGCAGGAAAATGGAACCAGGTCATCTTTAGCGACGAAAACAGATTCAATCTCAGCAGTGATGACAATCGTGTTTGTGTGTAGAGACCCCGTAGTGAACGTCTCAATCCTGCCTTTGCTTTACAGCGACACATCACTCCCACAGCTGATGTGATGGCATGGGGTGTCATTGCCTACAATACACGGCCACCCATAGTATTGATCTGTGGCACCTTGACACCCCAGCGGTATGTTCATGACATCCTGCAGCCACATGTGTTACCATTCATGCAATGGCTCCCAGGAGCCATTTTGTAACATGACAATGCTCGGCCTCACACAGCAAGGGTGTCACAAGACTGTTACTACCCTTCCTTGACTTGCCCGATCCCCAGATTTGTCTCCAATCGAGCATATCTGGGATCATTTGAAACGGAGAGTTGGACAACCCACGAGTTTGAACGAACTAGAGGCAAGTTTACAGCATATATGGAAGGAAATGTGCCAAGACATCATACAGAACTTGTATGCCTCAATGCCCGATCGTATCGCATCGTGCATTCGCACTAGAGGGAGTTCAACAGAGCATTAAATTCTCTGTTCTTTTGCCTTTTTCTATGAAAAAAAGGATCCTTTTTCTTTGATTTTCTAATCATTTACTTGTATCAAAGTTGTCATTACGTATGCAAAATTTCGTTTCATTTTGACGACTCCTTAGTGTGCTAAATTTTTTGTCGATGAGTGTACTTGGGCACATAGATTTTGTTGATTACTTAAACAGTGGAGTATAATTAAATAATTTCTTTTTCAGCAGTTATTAGTTTTGTTGTTGGATTCTATTTAATTGATCAGTAATTTCAAAGCCCCTTTTACTTTACCGATCATAACCGGTACTTCATCAGTTGATATTCTAAGAAAAATTTCCAAACACAAATTGTTTTTGGTTAAACAGTTTTCGGCTGCACCTTTCAAAGTTATCAAACATTAGCATTTCGTCAGTTACTTGAAATGATTTATTTACTCCAGAAACGAAAACTACAAGTTGAGCTGTTTGAAATGTCTGTACTTTTTTGATATGCTGAGAGAAAATATTTGAAATCTCGAATTTGCGCGCGCGATCGCGTTTTACGATAACTTCATTTGAAATGTTATTACGACGACAAAGTATTTGCCGAGATAGACTTAAGTTCTAAAATAGCTTTTCTTCCAACAGCTTCCAAACCTTTAACAAATTCGACGTCTGAAAATGTTTTCATTTTTTTTTTTTGCATCAGAAATGAGATTGAATAGCTTGCCTTATTATTATTGGATGGTTGCTGTTATGCTGAATCAAAATATTTTATTGCGTCTTTAATTGCAATTTAAATACCCTGAGTTTCGATTGTTTCACTTCTCTATTGAAATTTAAATAACTATTAAGTTTTCGTTTCGAAATGTCTTTTTCACGTTGTATTCCTTGAATACAGCAATGGTCTCTCGGCAAATTAACCTGTTGAGACCAGTGGCGCACGCAAGGGGGTAGGGGTCTGGACACCCCCCAAAGCCCTTGAGTTTTTTCCGATTGATGATAATCCTATATATATATATATAACGTAAAATATGATTAAGTACTTGTTTTTTACAATTTATTTTATTAATTAATGCTAATTATTAATTCAATAATTTATTTTTTACTGTTTTTTGTTGACAAAATCAGAAGAATCAGTATTGTCTGGAGGCATGATACGAGTTCGGGGACTTTCGACCACGGATACACCCTTGAAAATTTTTTGTGTGCGCTACTGGTTGAGACAAATATTATTCATCTCGTTGCTAACTAATGGCCGCTCACGCCAAGTGAGTTAATAAACAAACAGAAATTTAATAAAATTATAGAACATTATAATTTGTAAAATATTAATTTTTAAAATGAATTTTATAACTTTATATTTGCATTTGTAATATTAGAAATTTGTATTTTATGTCAACTAATATTTATATTTATACTGTGTATTTATATTGTAAATCTGGAAGCAATTTCCTTGTAACATTCTTCAGCTTACGAAATTGGCAACAGTCCGTACTTTGGCATCAGACTAGTTGCAATGAAGTCTGATAGATAAAAGGAACAAACAAGGCCGGACGGTGTAATGCGCAATTTCGTTGGCAGCACCTATTCCTACTTTTTACAGCCTTGGAATTCAAATTACTCTGTTTTTGTGTTGCTATATTTGGCTCTCTATGAATTATTGGCTACTTTCAACATAATTAGAAATAAAATGCAATGTATTGTATTTTTTGGATATGCTGTGTTGAGGGTGTGTTTCAGTATGTGTGCATCTAATAACCTATTATAAATATTGTGCGTTTATTGTTTATAACTTTACTACTGAACAATTTCAACGTTTTTTCAATTTTTGTTTGAATTTTAAGATATAAATATGTTTTCATTTTTTATTTGTTGTATACAAGTTCATTAGAAATATGGTATGTTTATAAAATAAGAATTAAGATTAAATTTTTAAAAATATTAAGTGAAACTGGAAAAACAAATGTAGAACTGTAACTATATTGTAGACTTAAAATAGAAGAGTAAAATATTTTAGTTTATTGATATATTTTTGATTATTTGTAATTTTTAGTAAATTTTTATTAATCCTTATAACATTTGAATCAGGTTTAGCAAATTTTTTCGGAACAGACACTTGAGGATTATTGTTACAAAATCCTTTTAACTTTTGCAGCTGAAATTAAATCATATTTTCATTTAGAGCAATGTTCTTATATATATATATAGTATAATAAAATGAAAAAAAATAATAAGACAAAATTATACTACCCACAAAGCTAAATGATAGAAAACAGATTCTAAGAAACATAACTAGAAAAAATATTGATATATATATATAATATAGTAAGTATATATATATATTATTCATAAAGAAAGAAAATTGTGTTTTATATTTATCTATATCATATTGACTGTTATAAAATGGTAGGAATTAGATGCATTGCCTTTTAAATACTGTTTAGAATTAAAATTATTTTCAGCTTATGCTAAACAAAAATTGACTTGAATTTCATATAATTTTTCAGTTAAAAAACAGTCCAAAATTATGTTTATATTGTGATTTAGCTAATATATAAAGGGTATAATTTATTTTTCTGTGTTCTGTTCTTACTTTGCTGAAAATTCATTATAACCATTGTTCACAATAAGATTCATATTTCAGCTATGCTTAAAACGTGTGATTAAACTTAAAATTCTGTAGTATAAAACTGAAAAATTTTTTAAAAAATTATTAAAAAACATAGTATTATAATCATTTTAATTATCAATAGTATTGATGTACTTTTTAAAAAAAAAATTTTTAAAGTAAATTTCATGAAACAGTATTATTATTATTATTTTTTTTTTAGCTATATTCAGTAGAGATCATTTTAAAATAAGTTTTCAGTACTTCAAAATTAATTATTAATGGCAGGAAAATAATGATAAATTTTCAAAATACCTTAATGTATATTTTGCTTGGAACACATATTCCAGTAAAAACAAGGTTTTGATATAGGTTTTGAAAAAAAAATTTTTTTTTCTTACAGAATTCTTTTTTTAAAAAAATAAGATTTCTAATAATAAGAATATATTATTATTACATTACAGTGGCTGTTTTCTTTCATTGAATTATAATTTCTTGAAAGAAAAATTTGAATTTGATGTATTGAGATATACAAATTAAATATTTTTTTTAAAAAATGAGATTGATTTTTCCTGAAAATTTTACTTCAATGAAGAAAAATGTATAAGTTTTTCTTCCTCCTTTTTTTTTTTTTTAATTTAGGGGTTGTTAAAAAGAAGGATTAATACATTTTTTCTTTCTTGTGTTTAATTCCTTTAAGAATTTCCTTTGAACTTGATTGTACATTATCCCAAATTTCCCGTTACTGTTCCGAATGTTCAGTGCTTGCTTCAATTTTTTACTACTCGGTTTTAGTCCCAAATTTATAGCATATATTTTTTTAATTATCAATGCTACACTGTCCAGAAATGCCTTCACTTAGTCCAATAAGATGTGCCAATTTCAGAGGTAGATGGAAATATAACTGCATATTTTAATAAGAACCTGAAGTTTTAATTGTTCAAATGTTTAAAGCTGTCAGAGTTCCCCATTTTTTCTTCCTGACACTAAGACTGCAACTTAACCAGTATTTAGCACCATGAACAATTCAGGAGCTTTTGTAACAAAACTGCCCTGACTTAAATAAGATCATAATAGAAAAAGATGCTCTGAAAAATATTCATACTTTTTATATTATGAAGGTACTTCAAAATAATTTAGAAGGGTTGTAGATTTATTATTTTTTTAAAAAATGAATACTGAATTTTAATTTGTTCTTTATATAAGTATTAAAAACATATCATTATTAAAAAATAAAACAAAAATTGTTTATTTGTGTATAAATATTTCTTGACCAACATACTACCTCCACACCACAGGAACTATAATAAAATATAATTTATTTGTAAAAAAATCTATATATATATATATATTACATTTTGAACTTCAAATCTTTATATTGAAGCAGCTATTCATTTTGAAATGGCATTTTTGATAGGAAGGAATAATATTTGCTCACTATTCCCTTAACTATTTTTTATTTCAATATATATAAAATTTAGTGAGGAAGTATTTGATGTTATAATTTACTGTTGTGTGTGCGTTGAATAATTTTTTAAAAAATTGTTTCATATGTATAAAATTTCTATCAATATACGTATAAAATCTCAATAACTTGACATGCTATTCTTTGTATACTTTTTATGTGGAGGATTTAATCAGATAACATTTCATTCTCCTAAATTCCACCACCACACATTCACAACAGGAAGCTGTGATTTTTAGAATTTCAGTGTTGACTGAAATGTTATATTTCTTTGTGTATTCAGTTTCTTTTATTTTATTTAAACAAATATGTGAATGCAGTTTTTAAATTTCTTTTTTAAAACACTACTGTCTTTCCAACTCTAACTCAGGGATTATATTTCTGAAATTTTAAAAGCATTTTAATAAATTGGGTACAATTCAGGATTAATTAGAATTTTAAAACTTATTGCTGAAGTTATTTTAAAGTTCAGATTTTAGATAATTTCCACAGCCATATACTATTTCAAATTTAATGTATTATTGAACATTCTGTGCCTGGACAAATTATGCTCACAAAAGGGAAAATCACTACCTTAGTTTACTAGAAGAAAGTGGCAAAATCTTTGCTGTGTGTAACTCAGTAACTTTAAATTAAGGACATGAAAACTGAAAATGGATGATATTGGATTACTCCAATAATTCTCAGTCCTTTCTATTAAAAAAAATTAATCAAAATAATGGTTGAATGTAAATTTAATTTGTAGTTCTTTTTTTCTCTTTCACTATTTACATTTATTTCAAAGTGAATGCTTTTTCATACTTTTGATTTTTCTATCATGTTTCTATTCAAATTAACTTTTCTGATATTTTATTTGGAGGATTGCTATGAAAGAGACGAAAGTGTGGTTCTACAATAAGATAATTGGATCCTCCTAGACCAGGAAAAGGGAAGGAATCTTAGGACCAATCCTTAGAAACTTCTCATCTCATGATTCACATGGGGGGAGGGGGCTATTTTACGACAGCGACACTCGAACATAAACGCGCCTTAATTATCTTGTTAAAAAAACGTGGGAACCATTCTTCTCATTTCTTTACCCCTGATTTATTCTTTTTGGCTAGATATTTTTAACTCTATATCTTGATTAGAACGAATATTTTAATTATATTACAACGCAAAATATTTTTAATGAAAACGGATTAATAATTTTTTTTGAATTTTTGTAAAGTATTAATAACATAAAAATAGACATTTTATTCAACACTGAAAAATAATTGCTATTATGCATTTCTCTGTACTGTACATCAAATATTATCATTATTACACTTTTATTAAGTTTTTCCACGCAATTTATTTGTGAGAAATTTAATGAAAATATTATTGTATGAAAAATATACATCTAAAAGAAATTATATCGAAGTCATGCTTCTATTAGAAGTCTATTTTTATAACTATTCGACGGTGTGTGAAAAAACTTCATGTAAGATTATAGCGATATAAAAGGTCAAAAAGCAAAATGACCTTAGAAGTAGTACATATATATATTTTACATTTAAAAAATATGAATTTTTTCTTTTACTTTTTTGCTGGTTCTTTTTTAAGTTGCTTTCTTAAAAAATGAATGTTTTAAAATCATTAATTAAACTCATTGTTTTTAAAAATTTTATTTCCCCTTCCCCCCAAAAAATATAAATTTTTTTAAAAACACGTAAGGAGGGAAAGTACCTTTATACATTGTAAAAATCAATTTTTGAAAAATATTTTTCAAAATTATTACAGAAGGCTAGAAACGTTTTAAAGCAAACCTAATCAATATCCAACAGTAATTACGCTCTCTGCAATAAAAAATATAGATGTGAACAGAAACTAATATTATAAAAAAGTTAAATAGATTTTTCGTTAATTTCTGATTGAATTTCGTTGGCTGGTCCTTCTCTCTTCTTTTTGTTTTGTTAATATCGCACTTCGAAACAACGTGAGGGTATAGAGGTGACGAACTTCGTAATTTTAAATCACGATGAATTCAGGAGGATGACACCTGATTTGACATTTTACTCTCCAGACGGTTCGGATTGGAAATACACTATTAATGTTTTTATTTAATACAGGAACGTAGCTAGGTAACTAAACGCCCTGGTGCAACAAAAAAAACACCGAGAGTCATATTTTGATTAGACTTGATCAAGTAAAAATATATTACTATTTTAAATATACAAAGCTATTTTAACATCAGCCCTTTATCATGATCTGCAGAATATATGAAGTGTGTGCCTAGTGGACAAGGTAACAGACTAGTGGCTGGTATGTCATGAGTTCGAGCCCAGTACCACTGAAGACCCGCCGTGTAGGGGCGCAATGCACGTCAAATCTGTTGAGAGCTCAAAAATCCTCCCGTTGGTGTGGTAGTTAGGAGAGGTGATGCCAGCTCTGGCGTCGTCCTCGTCACTTGACCATGGTTCAAAATTACGAGGTTCGTCTCCAAAAGCCCTCGTCTGAACAGTGCGACGTTAATATTCACTCACGCAGAACAGAGGAAAGTAAAGCTACATACTACTTACAGGTATGTGTATTTCCTGAGTAAACTTTAGTGAGATTACCCAGGTTCGATTTAACACGGGATAGACAGGAAACGTTACAAAAAATAAGCATCAACTTGAAAAGGATACAATATTATAATTATTTTTTAAAAAAAACCCTGCAAAAGTGGGAGTGGGACAAAATTACATAAATCTATTTATTACAGATACGAGTTGTGGCGAAATACTCGAAGAGGAAAATAGCTTATTGTGAATAATACTGTTATTAAAAAAAATTACCAAAAAATAGCTCCTGTAAGTTTAGACGCATTATGAAAAGCTATTCAAGTAATTAAAAATGAAAAAAATTGAAAAATAACATAAATTTTCAATAAGTAAATTCGCAACATCATATACACAAAGGAAAGAAAAGAGAGGCCCCTGACCACTCCCAAGGTGTTCTCTCTCAAAATTGGGGTTAACCGAGCCAAATCGTACTGTCACCCGCATGGTACTCAAAGCTACGGCTAACGACAAGCGTACAGTCTAGCCCGATCCATGATGAATATCGTGGGCCTCGATCTAACTACGTCAGACAGGTGGCATTAGTAACAATAACAAGGAAAGGAAGGATTTTCTCTCTGAATTGTTTAAATTTGTTTTTAATTTTAAGAAATACTTAAACAGCAGATAAATTTAAAATTTTAGGTTTTTTTTCAGAATACACAAGCATTCTTCCGTTTTCAATTTTATAAAAGAATGTAGAACTATAATGTACATCCTTCAAAAGTTATCTAGTGAAAAAGGAAGAAAGCCAATCAGTTTTTATTCTTTTTGTGTTCATACTTTTTGCTATTGAAAAGAATTGAATAATTCCATAACAAAATTTTCTTTGATGCTTTAAAGTTTGTACTTAACAGGAAAAAAAAGTGAAAAATAAAGCTTCATATGCATTTTCAAATATTTCCCCTTCATTTTGTTACAAGTAATCGTGAATCGCAATACAATCAACATCTTATGTACCAAATATTCACATGCACACAGAAATTTGTAAAATCAAGAAGCTCCAAACAGTGTTATGCATGAGAAATATTTATATCTTCTTTTCGAAACATGTATTAAAAGATTTTAAAAGTACAAATTTTATGTTTTATTTAGAAATTAAAGATGCAAAATTTACATAAAAGTTCTTAAAAATCAATGCTGAAGCACGCATAAAATACTTTGCAATAGTAAAATTCAAACATTTTAATTAATAAAACTGAACCGTAAAATATGTTATACAAACTTTATAAACACATTTCTGTTAAATTATATCTAGCAAAAAGTTTAAGTGAACATTTCGTATATAAATATAGATGCGATTTTTTTAAGATGAGCACTAAGCAATTTTTTCCCCTTAGAATACATACGAAAACTTAGGACTTCTCAGATTTTATAAATTTGGTTGTAATGGGCTTACAAAGGAAGGGCGGTCATCTATAAAGTTTTTTAAGTACCACCAATTGTCTCACGGAAAATATTAGGGACCCTCTATAAAGTCTGGTTTTAAGCCCCAAGCCGGATCTTACAAAGGATTACTTATTCGACATCAGTCAGTCTATATGGGGCCCCTTGAATCCTGGGCCTCCCTGCGATGCGGAGGTATACTTTAAGCCACTGAGTACTACTAACATTTTTTAAAAAAAATATATATAATATATTTTGACGGATTTAAGTATTAAATAAATGGACTTAACTGACTAAATTTGATGTTTTGTGAAAAGTAGTGAAAAATAAATTAGCAGCTCGCATCAATAGGATGACGTTTACTGTAACGACCATTAATTAAAAAAATTGAAGTTAATTTATTATTTTCAAGTCAAAATGTTAACATTCGTCAAAAACGTTTATATTCTGGATAATCTGTGCATGTTTTCACTAAATATTTCAACGTGGTTGACAATATCATATGGAATGCATGCATTTATTCCTAATAATGTAAATAAAAATGACTTTCGTATTATATGCTGCATAAATTTGTAAGTCAGAAAATTTTAGTTAATTACAGTAAAGTATTTATACTATTTAAGGGATTTTCTCAAAATTTTCTTCCTTGAATTACTGATTTCAGTACACATAACATATTCATTAAAGGTAATATTAGTACTATAAATGAATGGTTTGGAAACACAAACAACTGAAAATTTTAATTTGGATAGCGACGCAGTACCTCGAATTTCTGAAATGCTAGTGACAAATATGTGACACGTATCTCGTTTCTCTCATCCATATTACGCCGTCTAAGGATTGCAAGGATCCATTTCGTTTAATATGAAGCATACTACCTATTCAAAACAAAGGGTCGTGAATGAAATCAAGATTCGAAACCATAGCGCATTTGGAAAGCCCATTTATTATAGCCTGACCATAACTCAAATATAAATTCTAATGCAAGAAATGAATATAAAAATTGCAATAAAACTTTCTAAACCTGATGAATTTTATTGAAACAGGTATGAAATGAAATAACTGGGAGTTTGTGAAATTCATATATAGGATGAAATCATTTAATACAATTTATGGTGTTTTCCAATCGAAAAAAAACCTTTTTATAATACTGAATCATCTGATGCCTTAAATTCATTTCATTAAAAAATTTTTTAAAAAACTTTCTTTTATATATTAGGAAAATTACATTTAATGACAGATTCCAGTAATATCCTGAAATAATTTTTTTAAATAACACTGAGACTTCGACATTTATATAAGTGGCGTTCGAGATCTGATTCCAATACAAAGACAGAGACGGATTAAGTTAGTGGGAGGACCCTGGCGGTAAAAGGTTTGAGGCCCATGAATTCAAGAGTAAAAAACTAAAATAGTGAAAAGGTTAGTTAAACTTAAAATCTCGTAATAAAATGTATAGCTGTATTAAAACTCAATTGCCAAAATAAACTTAACTTTAAAAAAATTAAAAACTATTAAAGAGCTTGTGCAATTTTGTGTAAAACGTTATGTCTGATTCTTTTTGGCAAATTCATCAATTTTTTCCGTGTCTATTTTGTCCAAAAATCTTGTTTTATACGTAATATGTCAAGATTGTCATCTTGTTCCTCTCCCATAGCATTCTTAAATAATTTTAATGCGCCTTAAAACTGAAAAAGATCACCACCTGATACATTTGGTATCGGTATTGTTAAATATATTTTGAAAAGTATGTCTGCACATTAAGGAAAATCTACCATCAGAGCCGGCTCTAGCAGTTTTGCCGCCCCGCACAAAGTGGAAAATGCCAGCCCTCTCCAAAGCAAAAATATAATTAAAAAAAATAAATTGTTCACATCGATACACAACTATAAACCTGAATAATTCTGACGAACAAAAATGCATCCTAAATATATATACATATATATATATATGTAGCGGCCGCTTGCGTCATTACTTGGGTAACCAAAAGTAATTAATAGAATCTCGGGTAAAATTAATATTTAATGATACAAGATAGCACAGTTACAAAGAACAGACACTTAGACAATTACAAGACAAACATTTAGAGGAAATAAGTGAAAATAAGTAAAGTTTACATAGTCAGGATTGGACTTCGAAATGGGGACACATGCTTGTCCAGATCCAAACTCTCTCTGACGATACTGTGTTCGTACAGTCACACTTCCGTTCCAAGACAATACTGTAATGGCGGCACCTACATTTCGGTCTTGGAACTATACCGTGCGTTACAGACTCCCTCTGGTTCGTTGACGTCACGCTCGGAAACAGGAGGTACTCTTTTTTTTGGCGTCCTTTTTCCTTAGAGGAGCTACAAATCCAGTGTTCTTTCCATTTCAGGCTCTTGGTAGTCCTTTAAGGCAGAAATATGATAAGTTCCAATACTTGGTCAGGGTTGGCTGGTCGGCAATCTCATATGTTACTGGTGATCTCAAGGTGAGATGAGGTAAGGCCTTCTCTCTTGGGCATGATTTCCTACTCCTGTTGTTACGGCTTATGGGATGAATGGTCACCAAACTTTGTCACCAGGTTTATAATATTTTCTTCGTCGTCGTCGATCGAGAGTTTTTCCTTTTGATAATCCTGTTTCTGCTCAACTCTATCTTTGACATCCAAGATGGAATTGGCAAACCTTTTGAGGTACGGAGTGATTTCCGGTACAAAGTTATCATTATCAATAACTTGTCGAATATCATGCCTGATATCGTCCGATGTTCTCAACTGTCTTCCAAATTGTAAGTACGCAGCCGTGTGCCCTGTAGTGTCGCATACTGAAGTATTCATTGCGAAACGAATTAGAGGTACTTATCCTCCCAAGCCGAATGCTCCTCCCCACCAGAATCGCTAGTC
>BMAO01002154.1:0-30423 GCA_019973975.1 Trichonephila clavata | reverse complement strand
ATGTCAAAGCCATTTCATGGTGGCACAATCTAGTGGTGGCCTCGTTACCAAATTTGGGCACTTGAATTAATTCAAGCTCTTGTCGGATGCTAGAGGGCTACGGTAGCCCAGTAGTCAGGGTATCGAATCATGGCTGGCATGTCATGAGTTCGAGCCCAGTACCTCTAAAGAACCGCCGTGTAGGGTAGCGATGCACGTTAAATCTGTCGAGAGCTTAAACGTCCTCCCGTTGTGGTTGTGGTAGTTAGGAGAGAGGGGTTCTAGCTCAGGTGTCGTCCTCGTCACTTGACCATGGTTCAAAATGATGAGGTCTGTCGCCGAAAGCCCTCGTGTAGCAGTGCGGCGTCAATATTCACTCACTCGTCGGATGCTAAATATTACGAGAGTTTTTCGTTAAGAAAGTTTTGGATTTTCAGGTTTTTATTTATATTTATAAGTTATACATTGTCATGTAATTAGCTATTTATTAAATTCTTATGTTTTTAAAGTGATTTGTGATTTCTAATGATAAATGAAAATTAATTTCGTGTTAAAGGAAATGAGGATATTCGACTTGAAAATAGGCAACTGCTTGCACACGATTGGGATTCGTGTGCCTTTGAGTCTTCCTCAACTTCAGTATGGTAACTCAGCTCTTCACATTTCCTGTCACGACAGTGATCACGTGTTGGTGACAATCAATGATGTCACCACCAGAATGTGCTTGGACGATTTGGAGGTAAGTCTTTCATTGACTTGAATCTCAAACCTTCTTGGTCTAATAATGCAAAATCACGTGCGCGGCGTATTATAGAAGATTATTACATGCTTTTGCCGCACGGTCAAGATAATGGTTAGTGACGCTAAATGCTTGCTGAAGGGCCCGGGTTCGAAACCCGGAGAAGGCCGGGATGTTTGTTAATGTATAATCCCCCCCCCCCTTCGTTAAAAAAAGCCTGCTAGTTTGATATCACGGGGCATCATGCCAAGTTGTTGTTTATGTTCGCCAAGATGGGCGATAACATTATAATATGGTTACCTTGATATTTTATCGTCTGGCGATGTGGTTGCCATGGAGATAACGTATATTAGAAATAATTTTTATTGGTTCTGTTCCCGCGTAATCTTATTAATTTCAGACGATTTTATTTCTATTTCTTTTGCAATTTAACCATTTTCATTGCAATCCGGATTCAAATTATATTTCAGTCTTCTGCTTTATTTAATGCTATTTTCGAATATGGATATTTATAATATCATTGGTGAGAACTAGGATATTTTTTTTAAAGAATGAGTGTTATATTATTAATTATTCCTATAAATCGTTTATTTTCAATTTATTTTACTTTTTTAAAATGTTTTTTTTTCTTTTTTCGTTTCTTGTTCGATGAAATTCGTTGAAGAAATTTGCAGTTTTTGGAACATAGCAAGCTATCAGTACTTTTTAGTTGCTATTCATTATAAATTTTAATATATATTATGTAATTATTTTATTAATAACATAAAAAAAATTATTCGAATGTGTAATAATCATATAATATACGTTATTTGTAATAATTGTTATTTTATAATTTTATTACATAAGTGTTATTTATTTTATTATTTTATTTATTTCTACGTATTATGTTATTTATTATTATTATGTTATCTATTTACAATTATTATTTTGTTGTTTTTTATAATTATGTTAAATGAGTATTCTTATATCTGTACGATTCTTATTTATATTACAATAGGATGATTATTCTTTTTTATAAAATCTATTAAACTATATTACGTGATTATTATTATATAAAATAAAAAGTAGTACCGTATGAATATCTAATAATTATTACTATTTAGTATATTATATATATAATAATTTCTATAACATTATATACAAGATTATTGTATACTGCATAATATTACTATTAGTAAATATGGTTTTTTTTATATATAATATTGATATTAATTATTTATTGATCTTGGTTAGTCTCAATCTATTCCTAAATTCTTCATTTGAAATCGATTTTAATGTTTTTCAAAACAGTTCTTTAAAATTATTTTCCTGACGAGTCTTACCGCCAGGCCGCCATCTTGAATTTCATTCCAACGGCATGCGCTGCTTAGCGTGATTTCTTATCACGCTAAACAGCGTTTGGCGCCCTGCCCCGTGATATCAAACTAGTTCCAAAAAAAGAAGAGGGGTGGAAGACTCGGGACTCCTCTTATGTAGAGATTCAGACGTCGTTCGATTGTGTTAAAATTAAATATAAAAAGTGAATAATTAAATTAAATTAATTATTGTCCCCCATGACAAGACACCACACAACCAACCAATTAAATTAAACATGAAATAACTAATTTAATATGAAGATTGATTGGTAATAGAAGAAAAAATTGCCATAGCATAAATATTGTCTTTTGAAGGATGCGTTACTAGGATGCGTAACTTTGAATATTAATAATTCATAATATACAATGAAAATAACACGAAACTGGGGAAACTGAAATATTTTTCCGTGTTAAAAGAATTTCGTGCTAAAAGATATTGCAGAAAAAAGTATATATTCGAAAGAATTAAGTTTACTTGAGTACATTTTATTTAGATAGATGTGTATTTATGCATGTATTTAATAAAAATCAATGAACCAAAAACATTCCTGAGAACTTAATGAAATTTAATACAAAATTTTCAAATTTTTTTGAAAAACAATCTGATATTTACTTTGCATTGTCATTTTTGACAACAAATTGTCAACAACTTGTTCGACGACGTCCATTTTTTAAAGTCATTTTGTGACGGATCTATGCGCGGCTCTACTAACCCCTTGGGGATTCCCTTTAAGGGAAGTAATTAATTCAACCAACTTTCACCGAAGGTAAGAAAACGTGATTATGCAAATTAAGTTTATTATATAAATTCTGTGTTCGTGAGTTTTGAGAGTTAATGAAGTGGAGTTAGTGAAGTGAGAATCTAAGATTGTTAAAGTGAAAATTGAAGATTACCATAGTGAGGATCGCTTGGATGCGCGGTGATCAAGCCAACCTTAATTGTACAAGACCTTATCTATATGATTTTTGAAGTACAAGAGTTCAGGCACTGTGCTCCTTATTTAAATAGAAGTTAGAGAGTATATAAATTGCTTGTGCGCGTCCGAGTTAGAAACGAAATTCTATAAGTTAACGTAGAAATTAATTGAATGTCTGTAAATATTATCCCCATGCTAACTGGTCTCACCATCGCGCTCTAATTATTGATCAAAACTATCTTAATTGGATTATTATTGTGTCTGTGTTGAATATTGTGACAAATAAATGATTTTAGTGAACCATATCGTTTGATCAATTAGTTCCTCCCGCACATCTAGGCGGGTCCGAGAGTAGACAAGGGGGTTTCGAGGGAAGTAGGAATAGTCCCTCGTTACAATTTCACCATTGAAATGTGCGTCTAGATAATCGCGCATACTTTTCACAATGTTTCTCATTTCGGTTGATGTGGAAACAGAAGCTGCATTTTTTTATTTCATTTTCGCCGTTGTAATCTGCATCAATGGTAATTTTTTAGCTTTGAACAAACTCCAAAATGTGTTTGTCTGTTATAATTGGGGCTGTACACACATTGTCATCTGCTGTAACGAATACTTTCTATGATACAGTAGGACAGTCCAATCCAGTTGATGCTTTCTGTATTTTGTATCATTCTCAGAAGGGAAATCTTTTTCGTATTATGCGATTTTCGTTTCAAGTTAGAGAAAAAAATGCATAGTATTTTTTTGGGACCACTATATTATTTTGTGTTAACCGCGATATTTCGTCTCAAGCGTTTTCGTGTTAAACATATTTTACAGTATCTATATTACAAAATAATGTGCACCAAAAAATATCCATTTCTATATTTTTACTTCAGTTTATTTTTGTTCGATTTGTGAAATAAATAATTTTTTTTACATAAATATAGTTAAATAAAGGCCTTTTTTTGTTTTTGTTTCAGGAAGAAAACTTGTGATCATAGAAATTCGATGCAAAAATTGGAAGGGAAAAAAAAAAAAAAGGAATTTATAAACAACTTAAATAGAGGGGAAAAAATCTTTTTTTTTTTTTACTAATTCTATATTAATTTTTATGAAGGTTAAAAAGTAGTTAATTTAGTTTATTTGTGAGTTCAGTTATAAAATTAAATGATTATAAAAAGGAGAGATGACTTTTTACCTATGACATTTCCCTAATATTTCAGATAAGCTGAGATACACCTTTGAAATATCTTATTATGTAGTTGTTATTTTCTACTTTTCTGCTTCGCAAAAAGAAATTCAATTCCAGCGTTATACAAATTGAAGTGTATTTCCTATGTTACACACACTCCAGAATCAAGTCAGATCATAATTTTGGTACCTAGTTTGGTTTTATCAATAGCATTATTTTTTTATCTTAATGAAATAAAAATTCAGATTTTTTTTATAGTTTTCAAGTGTAGTTCATTTTAACCCTTCTGCACCTTCCCCTTCCCTTAAAAAAGTTACCTCAATGCATCAGCTTGAAAAAGAACTCTCTATTAAGTTTCTCTCTTAATTAGTATATTTGTCAAAGACGACAAAAAAAGAAAAGCACTTAGCAATTTTCAAAATTCTTATTGAAGTTGATTAAAGGTTAATAATAATTCCGAATTAAATTCTAGTGCTAAATTCCTATTACTTATAACTTTATTTTTAACATAATTTTCTTAAAAAGAATTTTTTGTTAGTAAACTAATGAATATATGCAGAATCAAATGGATAATCATTTGTGATTCATGATTAAAATTTCATTGGATTCAATCATTAATTCTAGAAAACTAACCAGGAAATACTTTGACACTTATTAAATTTTTTTACGAAAACAATTTGCCCTCAAAATGCTTGAGTCTATTTATAATCTCATGACAAAATATTTGGTAATGCTCGTACCACTCGTTTGGTTGAAGCGATGAATCGTCGAATATTGTTATCAGTTCCTGACAAAATATCCCCATCAACAACAATTTCCCGACATTCTCCACTTTTCTAGAGTAGAAAAATCATCAAACACTGACAATAAAAGAATAGTAGCGACTACTTTCCGATCTGTGTGAGAGTTGGGTGGCATGGTTGGTTTATCGCTGGCCTTTTGCACCTAAGGTTTCGGGTTCAACCCCGGCCTAAGTCGGTGGATTTTCGTGATGTAGAAAATCGACAGCGGCCATATGTATGATTTTATGGCATGTAAAATATCCTTAAAGTGATGTTTGGCTTGGGTTCTCGTGTCAAAATTAAATCCTAGTACAGGTTCACATTGTCAGAGCTCAGGTGCCTCCATCTGTGGAGGAAACTGGGCAACAAAATTACCTGCGGCGATTGGTATCCGCCTATAGGGTGCCGCACTAAAAAACATTCCAGCACCCGGAGAATGTACTAGGTCTGCAATGGGTAAACACCACTCTGCAGGCGATTAGAAATAAAAAAAACTTTCCGAATTGTCCAACGTTGGCGATATTTGCGATTAAGAACCATTTACTACAAACACAGTGATGAAACAGAATTTCAGTTTGTTTCTGTGCTTGGCTTCACAATCCAAAAATGGCGGAATTAATTTGATAGCAGCCAAATAGATGTAAAATTTCGCCAAGTTGGGAGGATAACATTACAATACGATACTTTTAGATTGCCCACCAAAGATGTAATTGGCACGATTTGAAAATCGCACCACAAACGAGTAACCAATATCAAACTAGTTCCAAAATGGCATCCTTAAATGAGAGAATATCTCTTTTACGAAATTAATTAACAGTATATATACTTACGTATTATATCGTCGAATATAGTTTCATCAAATCAAAAGACGTCACCAAATGGCCAATATGCAGCTAATATTGGAAAACCGTCCTTATGCATGTTCGAATACAATGATAACGATGACAGCATTTGGTGTCATTTTTTGAGTTAGAAATGTCTTTTAATTTAGCGCAACTGTGACCGACGATATAATACGTTAGTAGCGTAAAGACTAGTATTGCGATGCAGCGCTACTAATTTTACTTTAAACTAACATCTTAACAACTACTCAGGTTCGATTATTTAATTTAGTCTGCATCATGATAGTGGCTAGTACTTTAAATGAGTTATTGAGAGACAACGCAAAACTAATGACATTACTCGCTTTAAAATTAAATTAATTAGTTTATTTCAATTAAAAGAAACACATTACGAAATTAAGATTAAACAATATTTACAAACAGTTAAAATTTCACTTATCTAAAACGGAAGCGAGGTGATGGGAGGCTGGCATGGCCCCGGACGGTGCGAAGTTTCCTAGAAATTCAGGGGTTTAAAGTGTCATAGTTAAAATAAAAATCTGTCGAAAATTGTCTCGGCTCCTGTTTTTAAGTGAGGGCAAATTACCCCTTTTTGCATCCGCATGCCCTTCGGTCTCGCCTAGTCATTGGTCAGAGACCAAGCACAAAGTTACAAAAGTTAAAATTCTCCCCAAATTTATGAGTCCATTCAATTTTCATGACCGTTGACAACTCGGTGAGAGCCTGCGCTGGGACCCCGGTTCAGGAATCCGACCACATCCTATAAACAAGGGGAATACATAAATTACATGTGTATTGGGGGCCATCTTCAAACCCGATCAGCATTCAAGCTTTCCAGCCTTCAAGCCTCTATCAATTGCAAAATAATTCGTAAAAAAATCAGTGATAGCATAAAAAATATCTAATATTTGTCAATTACCGAGAGTTAGAAAAACCAGAATTGAGCACACAAATTAAATTGTAAGTTTTTCAAATTTGACTTGGTACTTATGTATTAATTCCACTCCAGCGAATTACCGCCAAAGACTTATTGTGTAACAGAGATCAATTGCCAAAGATTTTATGACTGATGACAACATTTCCTAAACTTTTTACTGCACGAACAAAAATGCGTTGAAATTCGTCAAATACATGTAGTTAATAAGTAAATATTTTTAGATTTTATTCATAAATTCACATGTTACAATAATGAGAAAAATAAATGGTAAAATCCTAGGATAGCTCACACCCTTGGCGACAAATCGAAAAAAGCGCTAAGCCAGAACGAGATGCCGCTAAGCGAAACCGACAATGGCGGCAAGTGAATATAGCAGGACAAGGTGGATGCTAAATGAAAATATATGTACAAAATACAGAAATTAATCAAATATATTTAAAATAATAATTAAAAAAAACAGTACTTAATTTCTTACTACTGATCTTTTTCGAGTGGAGGGTACAGCGTAACAGCAGACCACGAATTCTTTCTTATACTTCTGCAAACATTATGCGCATTCAAACCTCTTTTTCGACATCTTCATTCAAATCCAAAACTATACTCTTTCGCTCGTGTAATCCCATTCGCTCATTACACTTAAGGCACTCATAATTCGAAGCAATCAATTCTTCTTTTACTCCATTCAATCAATTCTTTTTTACCTTTCGCATTCAACAAAGTAAAAAATTCTAAGGTATACTCACTCGCATACACGCAGCTATATTTTATAGCCCGGTGACGAAATTTTGACGGACATTTTCCCGGTTGACGAAATTTTCCAATGACGAAATTTGAAATGTCCGCCAACAAAATGGCAAAATATGAAAATTCCAGAAATAGTTAGGTTAACCATATCCTGTGCACCAAAGTAGGGTTACCAAGCTGGCGCAATTATCGCCAACCAAAATACTTCACGCCAAGGGTGTGTGCTCTGCTAGGATCCAAATAAATTATTGGGCTGATCCTATTTTAGACCACACATTTCTATTTATAGCCAACTTAGAGAATTACTATGCTCGGATAGAGGTCAGAAAAATGAACTGCTGGCGCAATTTGACAAAAATATGGGTCAAAACAGGATTCTACCATAAAGTTTATAAATGTAATATACAATATATTAAATGGACTATACTTTGACAACCAAGTTACCTCAGCACTAACACCAACTGTTATCATAAGCAAAAACTCTCATATAAAAATGTAGCTGACTGAAGCTTTTTCTGCACAAAATGCTGGGTAGGAGATTCTGTAATTTTCCCGTTACCCAAATGGTGGCAGTGTGTCCAAAATACCAAATATGTAGCAATCCTGAAGGTTGAAGGAAAATTCAGGTGTTGTCCTCGATGCTTGACCATATCTCAAGATTAAGAAGTCCGTCATCAATAGCCCTCGCTTTGATCCTCAATTAATCACCAAGATAGCCTAGTGGTCAAGGTCTCGTGGTTGTGGAATGTTATGTAAGTAAGCAAGTGAATATTAACCTCACACTGTTCAGCTACACGAGGGCTTTTGGCGACGGACCTCGTAAGTTTGAAACATGGTCAAGTGACGATGGCATGTTATAAGCTCGAGCCTAGTACCGATGAAGATTAGACGTGCAGAGGGGACCGATGCATATTAAATATGTCGAGGGTCAAACGTAGTTCCGTTGGTGTAGAAGTTAGGACAGGGGGGGGGGTGCAAGCTCAGGTGTCGTTCTCGTCACTTGACCATTGGTTCAAATTATGAGGTCCGTCGCCAAAAGCCCTCGAGTAGCTGAAAAATGCGACGTTAATATTCACTCACTTACTTGATCCTCAATGGAATCAAAGGCTGCACTCATAAGGGGGCCCCGGTAGTTTTGTGGTTATGGTAACGAACTTGTGGCCTCGGCGTGTTATGAGTTCGTGTCCTAGAGTCACTAAAGGCCAGTAATATTGGGGAGCTGAGGCACAATAAATCTCTCGATGCTCAAAGTCCTTCCGATGTCGTGGTGGGAAAGTTTGGAGATGCCAGTTCAGATGGCGTTCTCGTCACTTGACCGAGGTTTAGAATTACGAGGTCTGTCGCCAATATCCCTCTTGTTGCTTGATAGTGTGATATTAATAAACACTGTCTCACACATGGCTAGGTTATGACAGTAGCTGATGTCATGTAGTAGCTATAGTCGTCAGTTCATGGAAGGTGATATTTGAGTCAAGCTGCGAGTTTGTCCAGATCCTATTAAATGTTTATCATATAGTTGGGCTGATGCACGTGAAGCCTGTCGGGGTGCTTAAAATCCTAACGTTAGCTTTGTGTAGAAAATAGATACCAGCTTAATTGTCTTCCTCGTCATTTGATCATGACATAAAATTATGAGATCATGACATAAAATTATGAGATCAATCTCAAACAGCCCTCCAGTTATTTCTAGAGCAACTTAGACAATCAATGAATCAGCCGAAAATACTTGACAGTTTGACGATTACTGCCACTATAATGGAGTTATCTTACATAACAGAAACGAGAGAGAGAAGTAAATGCTTTTGAAAAATTATTTATTAATTATTGAAGAGATAAAGTATGGATTTTTAATGAAAAGCGTTGTTTTGAAACTGGTGTGGCGTGCTTGATAGATGAATAAATGTAAGC
This sequence comes from Trichonephila clavata, assembly GCA_019973975.1. Classification (NCBI taxonomy): domain Eukaryota; kingdom Metazoa; phylum Arthropoda; class Arachnida; order Araneae; family Nephilidae; genus Trichonephila; species Trichonephila clavata. The sequence continues at coordinate 21,046 of BMAO01002154.1, read as the reverse complement.
ATCAAAAAATTGAAAAGCAATAATTGTAAGTATTTCTGATAAATTTGTGAAGGTATTCTAGTAATTTATTACTAGAAAAGTTTAGGGAAAACAGCAAAAAAATTTCTGCCACCTCTCAACCTTTTTTTGGTTTTTTTGATAAGTTGGTACTCGAACCTGCGATTCAAATTGAACATTGTCTTCCACACGAATCTCGGGATTTCAACTAATGTGAGTGTTTAAATTGAATTTTTTTTCAAATCTAAAGTTACATTTTTGAGAATTTCCGATTTTAAAGCATAACAGAGAATCATAAATAATTTTCACCTAAACAACTTTAATTCTATTTCTAAAATAGATGTAACTAGATTGAAATAAAGATAAAGTTTTGCATTAATTCGAGGATAGAACGTCACTATTTTGATGGAAATAGACAATTAAAGCATACGGATATCGTATGTAATACATCCTGAGAATTAGAATTTTCAGTATTATGATGACTGCTTGTTGCTTAGACCAGGCTAACATGTTGATCTGGAAGCCAGAAATTTTTAGATCAAACAATGAATAGATCGCATGATAAAAAAAATCACTTTTTCGCAACGCCTATAACAACTTTTAAATCAAGAACTTGGATCGAGCAATCTCGTATCCGAGTGTGATCCTGATTTTGTTACTCTATCCTGGTGAGTCCCTCTGATTAGCTGTTACAGGTGGCAAGAGGAGGGGCAATGATGCAGTTTGGAAGTGAAGACCAGAAGTAATCGATGGCTAGAAGCAGCTGTAGCGTCGGCTCATTAAACGAACACTTACCAACAATACTTGTCAAATTTGGTGTATGGGGGTGAGCAGAATGCCCAGAGAGAATATAGCAATCCTTCAAAAGACCGTGTTTTCTTCCCTCATGCCTGGGGTAAAACAGATACGATTCGATTCTGAAGGCGGCTACGCTGAAAGCACACCTCTTCCCTCTCCAACCTCAGATTTCATTCAGACACCACGATCTACAGAAAGGACACTCCTGTGAATAGTATCAATTGTTGGGTCTCTTCGCACATGTGGACCACGAACTATTTCGATGAAAAGGAATGTCACAACCTGTTGTGAAAAAGACATGCCCTGGATGGTATCCTTAGTGTCAAAGTGAAAAGTCGATTAAAAGACCCTCCATATGGTAAACGAGATATGGCGACGGTGCTGATTTCAGTCACACCGGTCTATTGTCTCAAAGAACCAATAGAGTTGGGTCGAAGACGAGGAAGGCCGTGTGCAGATCCGCTACGGTCACTAATCAGACATTAGTGGGTTCGTGAAAGAGGCCCACCCAGGGAGCTTAAAGGTTCGGCTCGCAAGTTGACAAGGATCTTTGATTGATATTCTAGATCAGCTTTTATTCTTCGAAGACACGCTATATAGGTTGCGGAGGCACCCGCACCTCGAGGAATAAGGGAGAGGAACCACAATGACCTAGGGAAACGAAAGTGCCGGAGTCTGTGAAGCAACAGTTTTAGTGAATTGACTTCGGATGATACCAGCGAAAGGGGTAGCGGGTAGCCCATCCGCTACCCGTTAGCCCATCACTTCAAGATCTTCAAACCTTAAACTAGAGTAGAACTTTTCTCCAGCGAAAGCTGTGAAGAGTAAAAATTTCTTCATGAATTTTGTTTTGTTTAATTAATTAAGAATAAAATACAGTTTGGCAAATGCTGTGGAAGCCCTCTAGCTTCTAAATAATTTTACTTGCTCATGACATTACACAGCCGAGAAAACATGTTGTGATAGCAGTAAGAGGGAATTGGCTCTGAAAAGGCTACCCTGAATTTAATAAAGATAATGGCTGAGTGGAAAAATGCCTGTGTGGGTGCAGAATTAAGTTAAAAGTATAATAAAAATGAGAATTAAGAAATAAACAGTTTCTCGGGAGGTCACCCTTCTCAAGACTTGCCGTGCAAAACAGAGCTTCAAAGTAGAGAAGGGAATTTATATGATGTGTGTGGAGCATACCCTGCTACCTGGAAGACAGTGGTAAAAAGAAATTAGGGGAAATTATCCCTGATCTTTTGATATTGTTGAAAGTCAACTGGGCCCAGGCCACAGCTGCAACAGGGTCCTCGTCTTGTTTTAACTCCGCCTTAAGATCCTAATTCGAATAATTTCAACAATCAAATGTTACTTCCGGTTGTATTCTCCGAAAAACTTGGAATTTCGGACGATATGTCAGCTGGCTACATGTGATGACTGTCGTCCACGCACAGGCCTAGGCATACCATCATACACCATTAATTGCTCCTACAATCAAAAGGTGGGATTCAGTGGAGTCGGTGTGTGTGATTTTAAGTCATGCATATTGATTTGTTTTAGGTTCCTGTTTGTACGAGTATTTGACAACGTATGCTATGTACTGTTTACTTTTAAGGGTCATGGTTGGGGCCTACATTTTTATAGGGACTCAGGGCCTACTTTTTAGTAAGGGTTCCAGGACCTAAAATGTCTTAAGACTCCCCTGAATATAGTTAATGTTTAACATGTTGACATTTTCTGCATTCGGTAGATTATGAAAAAATTTAAAAGCTATATCTTGGATATGATTTTTAAAATTTGGGATATGAAGAGCTTGCCTATGACAAGGACATTTAAATAGAGAAAAAGTACTACTATACAAAGAAGTTGTGGCCACCGCTGACCTAGATGACTCAAAGTTTCATCATCCGTTTTACCAATTCACCTGCTTTTGATCCAAGATCAGGTGACGAGATCGAAACCCGAACAGGTATCCTATCCTTTACATCCATGCCAACGTAATGACTTTGAAACTCGAAGTATTCCTGGAAAATCAACTATACTTAAGACTTTATTATGACTTTTAGATTTCGCAACTGTACTTGGAATTAACATTGATTCATAAGATAATTTTAATTACCGAATGATGATAATGTTTTGAGTTTCCGCCATATTTTTTTATAAAAAGCTTTTGGTTTCCTTCAATATTTGAGTAGTTATGGATTCGAGCTCATTGCGTGCAGTGTAGGGAGGCTAATGCACGTTAAATCTATCAGAGCTTATAGTCTTCGTGTTGATATGGCGTGGAATGTTGTGTATTAACTCTAGTGTCGACTTCGTCATCTGCATTCTTCAAAATTATGTAACAGAATTGAAACCTGAAAATATTCGCTTTAAGTGATAAATGTTCTGAGCGTAGTAATAACAATAATCTAGAATCCATAACGCCATTATGCATAGCCCTATGCTATAACACCTGCATGACACAAATAAAGGAAAATAAAATCATTTCAAAATCTTTATTACTATTATATTACTAAAACTTTCGGATTTTAAACACGTTTCCGGCCTTATGCAAATCTCGCGTTCTGACGTCACGTTTCATAAAATTCCTCTATTTATTTTAGCGATCGGGAAACATTTTGTTGTCGTATTTGATTCTGTGAATCAAGTTAGTTATTCTGTGCTTGTAATTTGTGTATGTGCGTTGGTGTACTTTTCGAATAGGGTAAAAAGATGTCCGAAGATTTGACTGGCGATCACAAGATAGCGGTTGATGTATTTACGCATTCTTCTACTGGTTTTCCAGGTAAGTTTTTTGTATTTCTGTTTATATTTACAATGTGAGTATTTTTCAGACGATATGGATAAATAAGTTTCGAAAATGTCGGGCATACTTTATTTTAGGCTAACCTACTAAAATGATCAACTTTTTGTAGCATGCATTTAAAATGCTTGATCTTCATTAAACTAAAGTTGCGTGTTATTTAATTTGCCTTGTTTAATATATAACTTGTGTATTAAATGGCTTAAACAAAAAAAATGGTACAGTTCTTGAGCTTCAGGTAATGCAAAGTCCGTTGATATATTAGGGTGAAAAATAATCTAAATCCCATTAAATCCTGAATCTTGTGCACCAAACGGACTGAACATATTCCGGATTTGGTTTTGTCGCAAGTTTTGCGTTTAAATATTTACTAGAGATGTGAAACTGAACTATCTACTTTTTCCTTTAGTTTTTTACTTTTTGAGACTGATGCAGTTACCTTTCATTTTATGAATTTGTTCTTAAATTGGCTTTGATTGAAATGTAATTCAACCCAAGTTCTTGGTTAAGATTGCTCTCGCGCCGACCAAACCCATCGATCGTTCATAAAGCAACGTCTAATAATAGACTCTAGAGTATATTTTTAATGTGGTGACTTCCGTTAGCCGGGTACCAGACTATTTGATTAGGGTGGACTTGTATTTCGTTTATTGGTGTTTTAATACTGATATCAAAGTAAAACAATCTATACTGCATCTAAGCTTAAGCTTGACAATTTGTTCGGTACCAGCTGAAGGGATAACTACTAAAAATTCAACTTTCTTGTCGGCGTCGTATAGACTGTGAAGGGAAAAAAATGCGGTATTTGGAACTGAATTTGTGATTACTTGAATGGCAGTTTAAATTCCGCGAGTTTTTTTTCTGGACTTTTCTGCTAGCTGCCGCTATTAACCTTGCTCTTTACGTAATTTCTGCCGTGATAATGCTCTTTTTAAACTGAAATAAAAATTTATATTGTGTAATTTCCCCTTTACTAATGTTATTTTTACACGTCAGAATAGCTTTTGACTGATTCGGTGATTTAGAGAACAGTTAGTTTTATATCGATTGGAAGATGCTATTTTTGATGTATCGGTTGATAATTATTCAGTCTAGTGAACCCAAAGACTAGGATACGAGAAGTAAAAACGGCGTGTTCTGCTCTCTTCAGTTTACAGAAAAACGTGGGGACATTGGTAATTTTATCTATATATATTTATCTTGAGCACCTCGAAGCAGCAACGTTGATGTATATAGCACTGTTTTTTTTAAATATAAAACGGGTGCATTGCAAGAAAATCGATGAGTTGATGGTACATTCCATTTGACCACCAGTAAGTGGCTCAAGAACTGCTTTCTGACCAACACTTTGCTTCGTATTTAGGATGGAGGAGGCATCTTGGCTTTAGCAATAAAACGTTTGGGGTTGTCAACTCGAAAAAATTCGATCTAGAAGTTAAACTAATGGTCTTTTTAAATGTTTACACCAAAGACTTTCATGCAAGGGTAACGTAAATTTTTCCATAGCATATTTGGATGGGGAATACAGTACCAACGTATATACTGCCAATATCGCATCCACTTTCCATTAGATCTTTAAAAAAGTTGGTGCTGAAAGCGCTTTCGATGTTCGTAATTGCATTCAGCCACTACAATAAGGTTAATTTTTCTTGTGACTTTTCTGAATCTTTATCTCGCATCTATACCGTGCACTTTTCACCTTTAATTTGTTTCTGGCTTATAATCGACTATGATACTCAATGTTGTCGGCAAGCCTAATGGTTTTCCGATATAGACTTCGATTGGCAACTATTAAGTCCATATTGGTAATTATACGAATGAGTTATCTGATGATGGATTTGGTCGCGCTACTGCTGTGGCACTTAAAGACGTTTAACTTAAGCTCTCGTAAACTTCTGTAATGTATTCAATATCTGTAGTCAAAACTTTCATTTAAAGTTCATTGGAGACTTGTCAAGTCAAACAGAGGAGGGAATAAAATAAAACGTGAAATAATATCTATTTTTTACTCGCAATCTTTCATTCGAAATCGTAAAGATAATTTATGCTTGCCACGGGTGTGGAAGGTTTGGTTACTGAATGATAAGTGTAAGTTTTCTAAATTGGATCTGTACCAAAATGTACGGATTCTGACTGATAAGCTTTCATTACTTCCAGGAGCATGGTCGGAAGAAGAGATAACGATCCTCTTGAGTTCCTGGCTAGAAGTACTAGAAGCTAAGAGTTCTTCGACTCGACGTTTAGATATTGCCCAGAAGATCCTGAAGAGACTGCGCAGAAAAAATTTCCGCCGTGTCGAAAAAGAGGACATTAAAAGGCAAATTCGGACCTTGCGTACAGAGTACAAGTAAGACTAATCTTCCAAACCAAATTATTGACTTTGTTAAAACCTCTCGGGACAGGACAAATGAAATAAATTCGTGAACACGTACCATTCATCGTGAAAAACTAATTTCTTTCCTAAGCTCTGCTTTATTCAAAGGGAAATAACTTTAGTGTTAGAGTTCTAAATAGCTTACTTCATGGGTTTCTAAACTATAACTGCTTGTGGGTTGCATTGTAAAAAATTTCTCTGGGCCGCACATGCAATATTTGTTCAACAAATTGAAATAAAAATTAACTATGTAGTTTTATTAAAATAAATTAACTTATTCTTATATTTTGCTAAAATTTGAATTAGATATGAATAGGTGCACATTTATTTTAAATTTGTAAAAGTTTCCTTTAGTTTGGATTTCATAAAGATGGAAAAAAATAAAGTTAATGAGAAGAAGGAATTTGCGTTTGTGTTGAACAAGCAAATCGATATCGGGTTCGATAGACGAAGTTGCAATTCTTGATGTATTTTCAAGATGTTTGTCAGTGATCTTTGCCCTGTTTTTGTTTTTTGTATGCTTCATTCTTGGAAAATAACTGTTCACAAATATAAGTACTGCCGAAAGCTGAAGTCGTTAATAAAGCATGAGTGTGAAAATGAGGATATTTATCCCGCAGTGGTAGGTAGTCTTTATAAAACTTCAGTACAGAAACATTCCCAAATTTTTCTTTCAGTTGAATGTCACTTTGCAGTTAAATGAATTTCCTTCGAATGAAATGCATTGATTTCTAGAAAAAGTGGGGTAGAAAATGTATTGAAATACTTTTCATTTTTTCGAAAATCGTAATTTTCTTTCAAACTCTTCAATTAAATCGAAAATTAATACAGCATATTTCGTGCTCACATTTATTTTTTTAATAAAAATGGTGTAAATTGAAATACCTTCATATTTTGCGTTTGGGTCGTACATTAGACAAGCGTGGTTTACTTCTATAATCTTCAAATTTTGTAATTGGACATCCTGTAGAATAGCACCAGGATTTTCACCTAAAATTGATCTATACCAGCTATACAAAATTCCAAATCTGAAGTTTATACTAATTAGAGAATTCAATTCTAAGTTTCGATATTGTTTATAACTCGGATGTAGCCAGGGTAAGGGATCAAACCCGTGGTCGCTATTTGTCAAGCCTATGATTAGGGTCCTGAAACCACTAGAGACTTGCCGTGTGTTAGGGCTGATATGTGTTAAACCTACCAAAATTAAACATTGGCGGGGTGTGGAAGACTAAGTAATAGGGTGCCAGATTGGGTCTTGACCACGACATGAGAGATCTCTTGCTGGTAGCGCTTGTGGTGTGTCTTCGTGTAATAAGGCAAACGACCAAAAACTTAGCATTGGGAGTTAAGTGTTCTAGGCCATTTGGACAAATCTCTTGACGCACCTGGATACTCTAACTTGGATATCAATGTTCTTGGGTGATGTAAGTGGACAAGCTTACCGAATCTAATGTACCATGGCCGTCACTCCACCCAACGGATCGTTCATTTATAGTCGCCATATTACTAAAATGGCATTAATTTGGTTTCTGATGGGTTTCAGAATAACCCAAATCCTTGAATGACTCGGATTTTAATGGACGTAAATATACTTTTGTAAATTAATGACTGACTATTTTAAACAATTCTGAAATTTAAAAACTTGTACGAACATTAAAGGAATCTTTTGCCACTAGGGTCTATCAAGGACTTCTAAAAATTGGATTAAAAACGTTTCGTGCACCTTGTGTCGACCTAATGGAGAAAATATTCGACAGGCCTAGGACTCTCTCTCGAAATCGTCTGGATTCCACTGATGGTGGAGCTCAATTAGATGGAGTGTCCGAAGACTCGGATTACTCTAGAAGACTATCGGTTTCTTATGAAGGGGACGACGCTGTGCAGAATCGGCCGAAACTTGCAGATGGAGAGAATCGCAACGAAGAAGTAAGGTTTTTAACTTTTAAGGTACTAAAAGTCTAATATTGACTTGATTTTTGATGCACTTCCGAAAATTAATCCGACGATAACTCTGTTATTGTCGCGATCTTCATGGCCGATGATGTTTCGGTGTTAAGAATTCTTGAAAAGGACCCCACTCTCCTCTAGTACATTTGTATGGGAGAACTACCAATCTGGATATATTTTTTATCAACTTTAAAGTAAGTTTTAATGAGCCTAATCGATCTGTAATCTTCAATGAACTTGAATGGGGGAAATTTTAAGGGAATCGTATAACTGTTCTTGTTTAATGTAATTGCATCTATTGAATATGTAACTTTGAAGAAGCAGTCTTTTTCGATTACTCCATTTCATGTTGGGAATTTTAACGTATTAAATAAATATTTAGGGCACTCAACACTAATATTTAGAAAGCATGTGAAAGATCAAATAATTTACTCTTTGTATCAATGCCTATTATGTTTTATGAAAATGGGAGCTAAATTAGGTCATGGCTTAACCGCGTAATAGTGTGGAGGGGGGTCGTTGCGAGCATGATTATATTCACTATGGCATTCTTAAAAAAATATTCAGTCTAATACTGAAACTCGGAGTCTAAATTTTACTAAGCAGTGTGCATGTCCTGGTTATATGGGATATGACATTGCTTACACCGTTGTCGGGACCTTAGACTTTTATATTCAACTTTTGAAATGAAATGTATGTATTGGAAGTTTGCCCATCGTAGACTTTGGCTAAGAGATTCCTTGGTCGTTTTGGTAATGGTACTTGCTTGATTATTTTTAACTTCTAATATGGTATTCCTCTCGAATGAAGTTCGATGATTTTTCAACTGCAAAAAAACTGTCTTGCTATAGAAGCCTTCGTAATTGTTTGAGGTAACTGATCAGCAAGGTTCAAACTCGCATCTTGTCAAAGTGGTTGCTGATTAATACTATCACATTACTTTAATCTTTGATATTAAAGAGGGGTCGAGTGACCATGGTAGCATGCTCATGAGCAGTGTTTCTCTAGAATCGTAGCTTAAACCGGATATCGGATTCTTCGTGTGGAGAAGGCTGCACGTTTATTGTATCGTGGTTCAGTAATATTCGTGATGTGCCAGCTTATGCACCCTCCTTGACAGATCCATTGCCAGTAGTTTAGAAATGCGACGTTAATAATCTAAACATTTATCCTTTTATGTAATGCAATAACCACCCTGATAATTTCTCTCATTGACTTTATTTTGGTGAACGCGGGCAACTCGTACTTCAGAGACCAACTTTATTTTTAATTTCTAATCCTTGATTTATCACTTAAAGTTTGTCCTATATACTCTAATACTCCTATATACTCTACCCTTTTAATACTCTAATAAAAATATCCGTCCAAATATTGCCTGCGTAAATTCCGTATCTAGTTTGATTTGATAATCAAAACTGACCTAATCTTCTATTTTCCTATAACCGATTCTTTAATTCCGATATTTAATTGCATAGTTCTACGAATTTCTTTAGCTAAAACTAAACTGGCCTATTTTCCTTTTAGGTCTCTAACCAAAAGCCAAGACTTCGCTTCCAAAGGCGGTCAAATCTTCAAGGACTTATTCGAGTAATGGTTGGACAGCAGCGGACAATGTTGGATCGCCTCGATAAACTCTTCCAATCTCTGGAGGCTTCAAACGCCAAGTTAGTAACTCTCATGGAAAGTCTCATCCATAAGGGGGAGATTTCGACTGACAGTCAAACTGAGAAGTTGTCGATATAGCTTGAGTCTATTTGTTTGTTTTGACGCAATGTTGTGAACAGTTGCAATAAAGTTATGTTTACTTGAGTTTTGAATTTCTTGCATACTTATCTTATGAAATCCCAATTTCTTCTAGGAACTCGTGAGTTCATATTTTTCAGGGTCTGCTTTTGCTACCCTTTTAATATTGCTGTATATATTAAACTTGGATCTATATAGAGATTGCATTTAAATTATTCGGGTTCTCGCAATTCAGATTAATTTGCCCAGATGTGTAACTAGAGTTTCAAATCCTATTAAAATCGATGAAATACTCGATTCATCCTTAAACTATAAGAGTCATGCATGCTTTACGACAAACAAAGTGTGGGGGGGGGGATTTCATAAGATTGGACACTAGAAATGTCTTGTATTAACAAGGTATATACAAGTAATTAAATTCGCATAATCTCGTAGTTTCTGCTTTATTGAAGAGTATCTAAAGGGTTTATAAATTTAAAGCCTCTTTGCGTGGAAAGATCACCGTAGTTTGGATGGGCTTTCTGGTTAGAGTGTAAGCGCGATAGAATTTAATTTTTTTTGAACTCTTAAATAAACCAAAGTGTCGGGAATATTCTTGGTGATAAGACATTCGCGGTTAATTCGGTGGTTTGATGGAACATGCTTTGGTTATTTACTACTAGGGCAGCAAATAGGCTATAAAATTTATAATAACTGCTTCAGAATCTACAAGAATAAGTTACAATGCTTCAAAATTAAAGACTAAACTTTTTTAAAGCTAATACAGTAGACTCTCGATAATTCAAACTTTCGATAATACGAACCTCTCGCTAATTGGAAGTATATGCTCAGTCCCTAGAAAAACTTCGAATTATCAAGAGTCGACTGTATTATGAAATTTTCTTAAATCGAGAAAGTTACGCTCATAATCAATATTGATTTTTCGATCCTGAAGGGGCCCTTTAATTTGTTTTTCTAACTTGTGAAGAAAATGTGTGCTGAAATAAATCAAATGGAACACTTTACGATGATTGGAAGGGGGAGGAGGAAAGTATACTAAAAGGTGTTGATGTCTGACGGTTATATACTGTATTCCCAGTTTTATTAAAACCATAAGAGTATAATCCCATACAAAGAATGGATTCTTCAACCGTAACCTTTCACAAGTATAAGGTATCCACAGGAATTGATTGTGGTACAATAGTTATTTCAATAGGTAGGGGTGTACAGAAGGGTGGGTGGGGTTCAAGGCCTTGCGATAGGTCAACAGATTTTAACTTTGAGCGTAAAGACATTATCAGTTGAATCGATAAGTTTTTAAATGCAACCTTTCCCATGAAAGTAATAGATGCACGCAACTATCCATAGGCATTTAGAAAACTAATGGCGCTGTTTCAACAGTGGTGGTGTATCCTCGATAGAGTGGGAGCGATATGTGAAAGAGAAACATGAGAGTAATATTTCTGTGAAGTAGTTTTAGTGGTGAAAAATGGAATTTAGATAGAGAATTTGTTTTGGAAACATGCATATTTTTTGGGAGAAGTGGTGGGATGTAAAAATTTAGATTATCTCTGAATCTACTATTGTACTCTTAAATTTGCTTGAAAACTCATTTTTACTAATTTATTGCCTAATGAACAGTTTCAACACATTAAAGGTATACGACTGGTTGCGACAACTTTTTAAGAAAAGGAGTAAGGGATTTTTGTTACTTTTAGATTTGATTAGTGCATTAAGAAAAATGTGCTAAAATTAAGAAGAGAAAAAGAAAATATTATTACTAAAATGGGAAAAATTGACAAGGGAAAAAAAAGCATAAACGCAGCATAAAGCTGTACCAAAGGTTTATGAACAATTTTCAATTTTTTTCAATCTAATGTGTTGCTATATTATTCATTTTTGAAATGACCTTCAGGATAAGAGATTTCTTTTTTTACAAAAACTAGAGCACTTTATCTCGGTTATTATATGAAATTGCTCAAGAAAACAGCGATTATATTCACATAAGGAACTGTAAATATTTTAATAAAAGTGATTGATAAATCTGAAGGTTAAAACAATTATATTATACAGAACTTACAGAAAAAATTTGGCTCATTATTTAAAAATCTTTTTGAACAATCGCTGCCCCCGTTTGAATATTTTCAAAAAACACATTTCGAATAAAACGCGTTTTAAAATATGACATCTTGCTTAAAGTAATAGTCTCTGCTTTTACTTAAACACTTGTAGTTTTTGTTTTAGTGAACGGAAAATGATAAACTTGGTATTTCTATAAATCTGATAAGGGGGGGGGGATGGCCCGTAAAATTTAATCATAAAAAAAAATTGTCAATTTTTGGAAAAATTCACAATTTTAGGGTAGTCGGATACCTTAATCTTCAGATGAGAATTTTCAACAAATTTACTCTTTTTGAAATTGGATTCCAGTAAAACTTTAAGAAAAAGGTTGTATTATCCCGCATATTTACTAGTAGACGGTGTTCATTTAGGAAAAGTCTTATTGGCTTTTTAGATTGGGAAAAATTGTTAAAACTCGTATCCTTCACTTTGTAATCAATTTGATTATTAAGAAAAACAAAACGCTATTTTATTTTTGTAGGGTATCTATTCTTTTCTATTTGTAATCTCGAGTTATGATGCTAAATATCCGCCATGTTGTGGGGCTGATGTATATTAGATTTGTTGAGAATCACTCCTCACGTTTGCGAGGTATGCAAGTTAAAACAGAGGTGCAACTTTAAGTATCTTAGTTACTTCAGGGGTTCAAAATTTCGAAGTCTCTCGCCGGTAGTCATTGTAATTGCTTTAGAGTGTGACATTAAACAATCTGTAGAATATCCCCTGTATTTAGACAGTTTGGAAATTTAAACGATCTTTGAATATTCAGCAAATATTTGTACGATGTATGTACGATCAATTTGAAACTTCGTTATGAAATGAGGCTTAAAATCTATTATTAGAGTTGAAATTTAGGGAGTGTTGTGAAATAGCCGTACTTTGAACGGCGCTGGGGTGGAGTGACGTCACGCCTCACCCCTATGATGTAAACCACTCCGAACTTGTGTAGACAGAGGGTGAGGTCTACTGTCTCGCAGTGTGAATAAAGCCTTTTTATATGACTTCTCTGGAACTACTTTAAGAAAACCAAAAGCACCCAGCATCGGGTAGATGCAGCCCACAAACAATTGAATTTGAACAAGATAAATATGTTAACTTCACAATAACATAATTTTTGATACCCTCGGTGGGATGGGTGCTTTGGAGAAGGATTGAACTTTTGAGTTTTTAAAAATTTACCTTATTTAGAAAGATGGCTCTAACTGAATTGAAGGCGAAGAGGAAAGGTCTTAGGCAAGCCTTCACCTTTAGCTTAAGGAAAATCGAAAATGAACTAAACAAAGAAGATGCGGATCGAAAGGAACTTTCCGTATTAAAAACTCAAATAGTTGATAAGTTCCAGAGATTAGACAACTGCCAATTACTTTTATCGGAGGAGTTACTGAAAGAAGCAAATGGCGAACAACTATTTTCTGAAGATTTCGAAGAAGCAGAAACTTTAGAGACAGGTATTTGGAAAACTGTTTTAAAATTGATAATAGATTAGAAGAAAATGCTCGGCCGAGTGAAGCGGAAAAAAGAAAATTCAAACTACCAAAGATAGAGTTGAAAAAATTTAATGGTGAACCAAAAGAATTCCTCGCCTTTTGGAGCCAGTTCAAGAAAATACATGAGGACAGTTCAATAGCAGAGGATAAGATGCAGTATTTACTACAATCTGTTGAACCTCACTCTAAAGCTGAAAGATTAGTCCTTAGTTTTCCGGCTACTGCTGCCAACTACTCGAAAGCAACTGAGCGGTTAAAAGAGCGATTTGGACGCGACGATTTGCTGGTTCAAATTTATGTGAGAGGCCTACTAGGACTAGTAATGAAAAACGCAGCAAAAGGGTGGTGCAAGACAGATCTGACATATCTATACGATGAATTAGAAGGAAAGCTACGTGCTTTAGAGAGCTTAGGAAGAACTCAAGAGAAGTATGGAGATTTTCTTATACCTTTAGTCGAGAGCTGCCTTCCCGAAGAAATATTACTAGCCTAGGAAAGAAGCCGGAACCATGAATCGACACAGAACACTCACTCATTAGAGCATATGATGAATTTTCTTCGCAAAGAGGTGCAAGGAGAGGAGATGGTACAACTGGTTCGAACTGGATTTGGATCAAAACAAAATTTCCGAAAGAACGATATTCCCGTTGAATGTGTATTGCAGAGTGATTTAGCGACCGCCTCGGCCTTGGTAAGCCTGGATTCAGGTAAGCGACCCCTTTGTGTTTTTTGTGATAAGAAATATCCGAGTAAAAAAAGCTTTGCGGCAAAGAAAATGTCCCTAAATGACAAACAAAGAATATTGTCAAAAAAAGGTGCATGTTTTACCTGTTTGAAAAAGGCTGGATATTTAAGCAAATTTTGTAATTTAAAAAATAATATAAACTGTATTCAGTGTAATAACTCTCATTTTTTGAAATAATGTGTTCTAAACTAGAAAATAGAAATATTAGATCCGAGAATTCCCTCTCTAATTGCAGCAGAAGTGACGTGGTATTTTTACAAACTCTTTATGTTACTATAAAGTTACAGGGGGTGAAGAAGAGGATCGAGCACTGATGACTCCGGCAGCCAAAGCAGTTACGTAAGCGAAAGACTCATAAATAAGTCGGCGATACAACCCTTAAGGCTCCCGGTGACACGCCACCACGAAAACCCGAGTGTAATGTTAATCCTATGGAGTTTCTTATAATTCAATTTACGTCTAAGGTATTGCTTTTAACTGTATGAAACAAAATGCATCCTAAAGATTAAAAAAAAATTAATTTTTCTCTTGATTTCGATTTTTTTAAAAAAAATTCTAAATATTTTTAAATATTTATTAAAAGCTTGAAAATTTACATTTAGTGCGTTGAAACGATCATAAAAATATTTTCAATTATCGGATAAAAAAAGTTTTTCAGTGGAAATCCTTTATTTTTTATGCTCTTTCAAACGCATATACTTTAAAAATTTTAAACTAATTTATTTGCGAGTAATTAAATAAGTCAGCATTGCATATTTGGAATGAGGGGAAAGTAAACTTGTAACTCCGCCTTCTTGCGGAAGGATACATGAAATTTTCCCTGCGTTCCCTTGGTGAAAGGTGGTAATTTATGACTCTTCGGTGGATTGTGTAACAGAGATGTCCCCCCCCCCCCAAAATGGGTCTTGTTTTCTAAGAATCTATTGGCATTCAAGAGATACTATTTACAATTACATCATTCTTAGGAAAGTTTGAGTCTGTGCTTGAAAATAGCTACAAATACGTTTTGAACAAAAAGCTATCCTCTGTTTTTTATTCCACCTTTCTCAAAGTTATATTTTATTAATAATTAAAATGAACAATTAATATTCATTAAATGCACTTGAATCGTCAGGATAAAGTGAATCAGTTTTCGCATTCTTTTCTTACATATCTCCAAAATTGAAATTCATGTGTTTTTTTCCAAGTTTAAGTTATTTGAATATCAACTGTTTTAAAACTTATTTTGCACAGTTTATTTCAGTTATTAAATAAAATGGATCATCGTCGCAGCTTCAAAAAAAGATTATTTCTTTCGGCTAAACGAAAAAAGAATATAGGACAGAATTTCAGGAATTGGAAAGAAAAGTGTGTATTTCTTTTTTTCTAAATTCTTGTTCCGCTGTTCATTTCAAATATTGTGAAAGTTTCCACATACTAAATGGATTTATTGATCATCGCATTTTAAATAAGATTCAAATATTCCGAAGATGAAATACCATTGATTTAAAATAAATCAGAAAGTTTTCCATAATTTTAAGAATATTTTTAGTAACATTAATAGCGTAACGTAAATACAAATCACGATTACTTTTACCAAGTACAGGGACAATTGCAAGTAACAGAAAAAGAATACTGCTTTTTTGTAATGTGGACAAAAAAAAGGATGTAAAATGGAAAAAATATTCAGGGACAATGATTTTTGGCGTGATAAAATGTTAAAAAAGTTGGAACCTTTTAATTTTAGTTGCTTATTGCCAGAACTTACAGATCCAAGGTATCCCAGATCGATGCCGATACGCAACCCGGCTTCGATTTTGGAGGCACAGGAAATAAAAAAAAAGGGAAAAACCTTGTAAATACATCTTTTTGCTGGATTAAATAAATTTGACGCAATGAACTATTACTGCTAATTAGGTAATGTAAATATATATGTAAATACGTTGCATCATGAATATATATAATGAAATCATAAAAAAGAATTTTTTTTGTTTTATCAGGTTTTTATTGTTTTGTATTAGTTATATTTTCACACACATATAAAGTTTCATATCTTCAATAAATGCAAGATTAAAAAAAAAAACTACAGATAAAAAATTGATTCTTTTAAAGTATATACTGTGTTGGTACCCTTAAAATTTTAAAAATTTAGCCAAGTTATTAAAAACTGCCATATGAATTTTTAATATCGTAATATAAGTGTATACGTAATCAATCTTTAAAAATAATTTTTTACGTAAACACTTTTGTTACGTACTGTGGAGTGACACGTGGAACAGGGTCCTCGCCCCTCACTCTGGAAACTGTGCTTTAAATATAATATTTAATGCACAGGCAAATGGTTCCACAATTTTAAAATTCAAGCCCAGCACCACTGAAGACCCACCATGTAGGGGAGCGATGCACGTTAAATCTGTGGAGAGCTCAAACGTCCTTCCGTTGGTGTGGTGTGGTAGTTAGAAGATGAGGTGCTGTCTCAGGTGTCATACATGGTTAAATGCTGATTTAAATTATTTTTATTGTTATTTATGAAATATATTGCTGGTTTCTGTTTGTGATATTGGCTATATAGCAAACTATGACTAGTTAACTATGGCAAATATAGCTTCCTTTACCACAGTATCATTTGATTTTTTGTAATTGAATTTATATTAGAAATTCCAACACTAAAACTATTCTTCCATAAAATTGTGTGGGCCCCAAAACCACTTTATCAGTGGCGTAGCTAGGTATCCAAAAGCCTTGGTGGGGAAAAAAATAAAGAGAATATTGGTTGAGTTTTATTAAGTAAAAATATATTAGTATTTTAGGTATACAAATTTACTTTCAAGTCAGCCCTGTGTCAAGCTCTGCAGAATATAGGAAAGCAAAGCTACATACTACTTACATATATGCCTATGAATTTCCTTGTGAATTTAGTGATAACCCAGCTTTGATTTGACACGTGATAGACAGGAAATGATAAAAAAAAATATGCATAAACAAGAAAATATAATACAAAATTATTATAATTATTTAAAATAAAACACACGAAAAAACAGAGGAGGGGGTCAAAGTTACATCAGTCTGTTGCAGATACCAGATTGCGAAATATTGAAACAGGAAAATAGCTTATTATGAATCATAATGTTATAAAAAATAAAATTACCAAGAAGAAATAGCTGTTGCCATAATTACAGCTATGTAACAATCTTTTATATTTATATCTCAATTATGAGAGAAATTATCGCTAGTTCGACTTGCCTGGTGTTCAAGGCGCGAGGGCCTCCTGAGCTCAAGGGACCCGGTGCACGGCACCACCTAGCCCATTGGTAGTTACGCCACTGTACTTTATTAAATTTATATAAGATTTTTTTTGTTACATGTCTTAAAAAGTTTTTAAATAAAATTATTGAACTGAATCGGAAACAAAGAACTGCTCTCTCTCTGAAATATTTCAGGAATGAGAAAAATTTAAATCACATTACACTATTCATTCCATTATTTTTATAAATTTCTCTTTTTATTAAACTGTTTAAAAAAGGATTTTGATGCAATTTAATATTGAGGAATATCACACAAAATTGTTTTGAATGTACAGAAATATACATATAAAGGTTTCTGCCTTAACTAAAACTTATATTTTTATAAAATTAATTACTTTACAAAATTCGGAATATTCCTTATTTCGTACTCATTGAAGATATTTAATTATCGTTGTAGATCTAACAAATGAAAAACTAATGTTCCTCAGACAGAAAAGAAACAGCGTAAAAAAAAGCAGTTTCCTTGTATAACTAGAATGTGGGGCAGCAATTTTCATGTACCATGGGATGGGCAGTAAAAGAGGGGTCAGTTGTCATATGAATAGTCACAGCTGCTTGTAAACTGGACCCTCCTAGAACAAAAATAGAAGGCGAAAGAGAGGGGAGAGGGTTTCCTGTCTCGAGTTCCGATTACACTTAGATTGCCTCTCTCAACTGCTGTAAAAGAGGCTTGTAAAATTCTGTGACGTCATTTTCTTTCAACATGAAAGCTGTCAGAACATAATCATCAGAAAATGGGATAAAGTAAATGCAAATTTGGAAAAATAATAGCTTGAAAAAAATGTTTATTAGAAAGTACAATTCAAAGTTTGTACTCCTGTAACTCCATCGCGCTGCCTATTGCTAGAGTTAGACATATTTGATCCTTGCATTATTATTATAAATTATCAATGCTTGTATAGATGAAAAATAATGAAATCAATAATAATTCATTCCGTTTTAAATTTGCATTCCAATAAATGTCTGTGATGGGTCTAAATATAATATAAAGGTACATAATTTTTGTTTACAGCCCGCAGGATTATAATGTTTTTCCGAAGTGGCCCGCAAGGTCATTTGAGTTGGCCATCCCTGTTCTAAGCCAAGATCGGATAGCGAGAATGACACTTGAGTTTACAGTTTCTTTGTATTCTTCATGACCTTTATTGAACTTGGGAATCTCGCATCTTTAGTCATTATGGTATATAATCCTCCACGGTTTTAAATGCTGATTTAAATTCTTTTATTGTTTTTTATAAAATATATTGGTGTGGCTGTTTTTGTTTGTGATATTAAAAATATAACATTAGTGTGATAAATAAAAAAATATTTAGTATGATTGGTGAAAAAAGTTAATTGAAATTAAAATCTGGAATACAATAACTTCAAAACGATTTTGTAATTTGCCGAGACGGGTAAATCCAAACAGAATGTATGCGAGATTTTCGACAAAAGAAACGTGAGAAAAAAAATAAAAAACTGAAGGAGTACAGCCGAAAAGAATTGCACAAAATTCAACTTCACGCAGCAGGAATTTTTTTTGTTTTGTTGCAACGAACACAAATCTCTCAGAAACAAACGGCCGAACCAATTACTGCTTTACCAAATCTGTTTGTCAGTCAGGTAACTTTACGATTGTCCGCTCATAGCTTTTTTGAATGATGAGCTCAAGCTCGAAATGACAACAAACCGAAATATATCGACAACTAACACTGGGACTGTTATTGACGTTGTTTTTCAAAGGTTATTAAATACTTTAAAATCTCAAGTATATGTGTCATATTTTAGTCATCATAAGTCTATTGTGTGTGTGTCTTCCCCAAATTGAACAAGAATATTTATTTTTGATAAAAAATTACATGACTCTTTGTGTTAATTAAATAAAATTTTCATTAAAGATAAAATTATTCGATAGAAAATTATTTCCAATCATACCCGATTAATTTTTTTCAGGATTTATGTTACTATTGCGTATTTACCAGGATAACATGTCAGATGTTACACATCATATGCGACTACTGTAAGACTCGTTCCTTTTTTTGTAACTGAATTTATATTAGAAATTCCAACACTAAAACTGTTCTTCCAAAAAACTGTGTGGGTCCCAAAACCAATACTCAATATACTTTATCAGTGGCGTAGCTAGGTATCCAAAGGTCTTGGTGCAAAAAAAGAGAGAATATTGGTGGAGTTTTATTAATTAAAAAAATATTAGAGTATTTATATATATACATATACAAAGCTGATTCACATCAACCCTGTGTCAAGCTCTGCAGAACATAGGAAAGCAAAGCTACAAACTACTTACATGTATGCATATGAGTTTCCTTGTGAATTTAGTGATTACCCAGGTTCGATTTGACATGTGATAGATAGGAAATGATAAAAAGAATATGCACAAACAAGAAAATATAATACAAAATTATCATAATTATTTAAAATAAAACACACGAAAAAACAGAGGAGGGGTCAAAGTTACATCAGTCTGTTGCAGATACCAGATTGCGAAACATTGAAACAGGAAAATAGCTTATTATGAATCATATTGTTATAAAAAATAAAATGACCAAGAAGAAATAGCTCCCTGTGTAGATTTTTTTAGATGTATGGTAAGACATTTCATGGAACTTGATGTTTATTTCAAGTAAAAATTAGAAAAATGAAAAATAATATAAACTTTTTTTAATACGTAAAATTCGCAACACAATATAAACAAAGGAAAAGAATTTAGGGGAATTCCTTACAAGTTTGAAATTACTTTCAACGGAGTTGCCATGATTATAGCTATGTAACAATCTTTTATATTTATATCTCAATTATGGGAGAAATTATCGCTAGTTCGACTTGCCTGGTGGTCAAGGCGCGAGGGTCCCCTGAGCTCAAGGGCAACCCGGCACCACCTAGCCCATTGGTAGTTACGCCACTGTACTTTATTAAATTTATAAATTTTTTTTTTTGTTACATGTCTTAAACCGTTTTTAAATAAAATTATTGAACTGAATCGGAAATAAAGAACTGACCTGAAATATTTCAGGAAAGAGAATAATTTAAATCGCATTACACTATTCATTCAATAATTTATAAATTTCTCTTGTCGTTAAACTGTTTAAAAAAGGATTTTGATGCAATTTAATATTGAAGAATAGCACAGAAAATTGTTTTGAATGTACAGAAATATATATATAATATAAAGGTTCTGCCTTAACTAAAACTTATATTTTTATAAAATTCAAATGAAAAAGCTGATGTTTCTCAAAACAGAAACGAAACAGCTTAAAAAAAGCAGTTTCTTTGTAATAACTAGAATGTCAGGCACAGTTTTCATGTAATTGAAAACTGCCATGGGGTGGGCAGTAAAAGAGGGGTCAGTTGGTTGTAAACTGGACCCTCCAAGAACAAAAATAGAAGGCGAAAGAGAGGGGGGGGGAGTTTCCTGTCTCGAGCTCCCATTGCACTTAGAATCCCTCTCTCAACTGTTGTAGAAGAGGCTTGTATGATTCTGTGACGTCATTTATTTCATCATGACAGCTGTCAGAACATAATCATCAGAATATGGGATCAAGTAAATGCAAATTTGGAAAAATAATAGCTTGAAAAAAATGTTTATTTCAAAGTCAAGAAAATATTGAAAATTAAGAAAAAAAGGCATATAATTTATCTTTTATGAAGGAACTATTTACCTCCGATCATTAAGACCAGTACTCATGAGTACTTGGCCCTTCCTATAGAAACGCCCATTCACCCCTCCCAGAAGAGGGCGCTTTCATCGTTTTAGAGTTGGAATTTCTGTCTACGGGA
>BMAO01002153.1:0-16642 GCA_019973975.1 Trichonephila clavata | reverse complement strand
TTTTGCAGCTGGGTCTGTTTCAGCTACGAAAGCTTGTAGACGTACGTGCTCAAGTTGGAATTCTTCTTAATTAATGTTTTGAGGAGCTTGATCTAAGTACAGTTGGTCTATGCCAATATCACTTCAGGCCTTAAAAAAGCATATTTTTGCGCTAAATTCTGCAACTGTTGTAATCTTTCTCGAATTTCAGCAGTTACTCTATCTATTGAAGAAAACATTGTTCGCCTCAAGTAATCTTCGTACGATAACTGGACATCTTTACTTCCGTCGCCAAATATATCCTTCCTCCTGATTCGTCTTGGGAGTTCAAAGAAATTTCAAGCTCTTCACATAAACTTTTAGCATATATTAAAAAGCTTCATCCACGAATTCCTCTCGTTTTGCTTCTAATACGGTCTGTAAAGCACGTATTTTTTAGCACATTGATGGATATTTAGTTTACAAATAATTTTGAGCATCATTGACTTCACACAGTACCAGAAGCCGGGTCGCACCCGCGCGGTCCCGCTTGGCTTGTGTCAGTGCGGGTGCAATTTGGAGTTTGAAATATTTTTTAAATTTAAATATCGCGGTGCTTGCCACCGCCCCTTTTTGTATGCCGTCCGGGGCCATGACCCCCTTTGCCCCCTCCGCTTCGCCATTGGTTACGCCCCTGCTACCAGTAATGAGAATATGTCAAAGCTTCTAATTCCAAAATAATATTGAGTCAGCTAGAATGAAAAAGTTGAAATCTAGTCACTAAGATTTGGAGATTTACTCATAAAACATTTCTCAATTATATTTTATGGAATATTTTACGTAAAGATACATTTATTGGACTTGAAGCATTAATACTTTTTAATTCGGGATATACTGGTTTATTATCAGTAATTAGAAATGTAAACATTTCCTTTCCTGAAAGACTTGTACATGAACTTGCAAAAATTTGATCAAAAAACTGATCAGTTGATTTGTAAGACACACTACTTAGAATTTACACAATTTTCTAGGGGGAGGGGGGAAGCTGCACGGAAAAGAAAATGTACTAATGGTGAAAAAAAGACGGCAAAACATATTCATATGGATGGTTTTTAAGTCCTTCATGATGTGATTTTTATTATGGTTTACTGTTTATATTATACTCTCTGTCCGCATAACGGTGGACCTACTCCCTTGTACAAATTATACAAATGTTCATACTTATTGCTTAAATTTAGAACTGTAATTTATATATATTATGTAGTTCTTTTCCATATATTCAACTTGTTGTCCATCTTCATATTAAGCCTAACATTAATTTGTGTCTTTTTAGTTCTAATATTTTCGTCGTACGTACAATCGTGCTTCCTTTTCGTTTCTAAATGCTCCGGCTTGTAAGTTTCAATTCGCCGTCTGGTTCGAAGCTTTTCTAAGCGTTCAAGATGTAAATTTTGAACTAATCTCTTCTTTAAAAATTTCTGTCTTTCGTACATTTTTTTTATTTGTTCTTTTTTCCCACAAAATTCGTTCTTGGTGCTCCTCTTCAGTTAAATTCAACTTTTTATGACCCATTTTTACTAACTATACCTCATGTATACATTAATTCATTACATTGTCTCGAAATTTTTTTTTATATATAGATAAGTTTCTGTTCATAGTTTTATACAAGTCTACATCAATCTTGAATATATTCTTTCCTCAAATGTGCTTAATGCAACCGCAAATATTACAAACACGCTCCTTTAATTTTCGTATACGCATTTATGATGTAATGTGTTAATCTTTGAGCTTGAAGTAATTGATTGAACTGAAAATGGCACTTATTGCGAATTTGTAATCATAATATTGAACAGGAATTACTGCCTTTTTATTATTCTCGTGTGTGGGATAAATAAATAAATAAAAACATCATCCGAAAAAAAAAATTTGTATAGAGAGAGATAAAAAACTTTGAGATAAACAATTAAAAAAAAAAAACTGTTTTGTAAATGTTTGCTTATACAACTCATGAGTATATATATATATATATATCTTTATATATAAATATACGTGTCACAGTGTTTGTCCGCGATGGACTCCAAAACTACTCAACCGATCATAATATATTTTTGCATACTGTGTGTCATTTCGTCAACTTAGGACATAGGATGGTTTTTATTTCTATTAATGACGACATAATTTTTTTATTGCCGGAAATGGGAAGAATCCGGAAAAAACGTTGCCAAATTCCCGTAAGTGGCAATGTGGATTTGTGGCATTGCTCATGTGGCATTGTGGAAACAGATATTGCAAACCAAAATGCACGAAAATTAAGTGCCTGGCGTATTTCAGGGTGTGGAATCCGATTTTTGAGTCAGTTTCCAAAAATAACCGTAACTTTGCCAGATAAAGCCGGCCGACCGTATTTTAGACACACCATAAGAGGGGCTTACATTAAAAGCCTTGAATCGTGAAAGCTTGGACCCTGGCGTACTTCAAAATGAAATATCCGAATCTGAGAGAGATATCCAGTCTGAGAAATAACTGTAACTTTGCCGGATAATTCAGGAAGACCATTTATTACGCAAACCGTGGCAAGAACTTTCTCTTAATGTCTTGGTGCGGGAAAAGTGCGTTTCTGTTGTAATTCGGGGTGGTGAACGAGAGTTTGAAATCGAATTTCAGAAATTCCTGTAACTTGCCAGATAATGCCGGACGACCCTAATGCCCCTTCCAGGGACTGAACTTGCCGGTTCAGGGGAACAAAGGTAATTTCCAGTTGTATCTAGGGCAGGAAACGATAATTTGAAATTATATTTTAGAAACTTCACTAAACTTTCCGGATATTGTCTGAATTAGAAGAAAAGGCAAATGATTCGAGTCCGGATTTTCATTATCTCTAGCGACAGAACTTGCTCGCGCTGGAGCATCAAAAGTCAGCTCCGTGTGTATTTTGGAGTGTGAAATAAGAATCTGAAAATGAATTTTAGGAGTTTCAAAAACTTTGCCGGATAATGCCTGTCGACCGTATTTTAGACACACGTAGCAGGGCTTGCCTTAAAAGCTTGGATCATGAAAACTTTGTCCCTGGTGTATTTCAAAACAGATAATCCGTATCTGATATTCAATCTGAGAAATAACAGTAACTTATCGGATAATTCAGGATGACCGTCTTTTACGCAACCGGGCAGGAACTTACTCTTAAAGTCTTGGTGCAAGAAAAGTGTATCCCTGGTGTATATTGAGATCGTTTAAGCGAGTCTGAAATCGAAATATAGAAATTCCTGCATTTTTGCCAGATAATGCCGGGGGATCGGAATATTCTCGGACAGCAGTACCAGCCTATTTTGCCGACATAAAGGGAGGGAGGGAGTGAATATTAACATCGCACTTTTCAGCTACATGAGGACTTTTGGCGACTGACCGCGTAATTTTGAACTATGGTCAAGTGACGCGGACGACACCCGAGCTGGCACGCCCTTTCCTAACTACCACACCACACCAACGGGAGGAAGTTTGAGCTCTCGACAGATTTAACGTGTATAGCTCCCTACACGGCGAGTCTTTAGTGGTACTGGGCTCGAACTCATGACACGCTGGCCACGATCCGATGCCTAGACCACTTGGCTACCGCGGCTAAGCTAAACAAGAAAGAGTACAACTCTCTTCTACCAGAGTCATCACTGGTCTCCGCAATAGCTGCCCGAGGGATATTGTTTTGTATGAAGCTGACTTGCAACCTCTCAGATTACGAAGCAGATTCCTATTGGCGCAGATTCCTACTTTGCCAAGCTCATCTGTTATACAGACCAGCACATAACCTCTTGTTATGGACGCAGTTGGCACAACAATCGTCGCCTTAAGAGAGGAAGTCCGCTTAGCGCTATGCTGAAAGTGAGGGATGGTTGCATAATAAAGTAGAATATGTCTCTCATGCCCGCTGTACGTATGTTGTTTTCGTCGTTTTATGAACAATTTTTCTTAATACTGAATTATCCTCATGCACTAACAAGGGAACTCAGCATCCATAGTATCTTAGACAGCTTGCATTGGAGACTATTCATAAAATTCCTTGTGACGCGTTATAGATCTATAATGATGACAGCCTGGGAGTAGACGCTGTCTCGGATAGTGGAATTTCATCAAAAAAGGGAATGGTATTAGGATCTGCAAGAGAAATTCTGACTACTACTCATTTTCTTGGGTCAGGACTCTTAGCTATTGAGGTAGCATTGAAATTTTGCTTTACTGAGAGTGTCAATATAGATAGTTGGATATTGAGTGATAGCCGAAGCTCAATTTGGCATCTATCTGAATGGTGGAAGCATGGTGACAGAACGACAACGAGTATTGCCCAGCTATTAAAAAGCTTGAGTGCCAATGTTAAGATCTTTTTCCAGTGGGTACTGTCGCATGTGAATGTCTATGGGAATGAAATTGCAGATAGTTTGGCCTGTGAGGGCAGCCATAAGGATTCTACACATGGTGGCTACCTTACTTTTTCAGAAATTACTTTCCGGGTCAAACAAGGTATCAGTTCCTCTAGGAGGCAAACCCCCGTACATGAATGGTATGAAGGAAATCGTCCTGGTACTGCTTTGCTTGGGACAAGCAGTAGGCGAGATAAAACTACTCTTGCTAGGCTTCGCAGTGGACATACTCGTGCTCAACAGCATATGGCGAGCCTTAAAGTTTACCCTCCTTGTCCGAATTGTAAGTGATCCAAGACGTTCCTCCTCACATCTTGGCTTGCATTGGTTGCCATAGGAGCTAACTGCTCTCAAAAGTCCTGCACAGTTCTTGATTGCTTAAAACGCACTGGTTCATGGACTTGATGTAGATGTATCTGTCGGTCAAGTGGGATAAGAAATAACAAACTTTTGATTTTAAATCTTTAAATGTATTTTTCTGTGAAACAGATTTTTTATATTTTACACAACACGGTAAACACGATATCTCAAAAAGTTCTTTAAATAATTTTCTGAAATTTTGCATCACATTTTTTATTATTATAGTAAATTATAGATTAAAAGAATTACATTTATCTTTTTTATGATTATTTTTCCTCTGAGATAAATGCAAAAATTTGGAAAAATTTGTATTTTGTAATTAAACGATAAATCTAAATTGTTCCAAGATAATATATAGTTCATTGCATATGTAACTGTTTTCAGAGTAAAATTCTAGCTGTTTTTTTAAAAAAAATTATGCATTAGAACTTAATTTTGCAGTGTTTGATTTACCGAGCAATAATGCCTAATTTAAGGTATCCAAACATGTTAAAATGACCAAAATCGGTTGAAACACATATTTTTTGTTTTTTATTTTGTTGAATAGAGCTATCCTTTGGCTTTACAAAACATACTTTGTTTTGTCTCTACACTTCCTAGAGGTCAAGTTACAATCAATTTTATAAAATTTGTAAAACCGGAAGTGGGTCCTTAATCTACCAGAAAATTGTTCAAAATCTATCATGATGGGTTTGATAACTCAAAATATTATTGATGTATTTTTATAAAAATTTTTGAACCTGATATTTATATTATTTTTTAAAGAATGTACTTAAATATTTGTTATTGTATGAATATTTTTTTAGCTATGACCTGCTATTTAAAGAACGGTCTCATATGAAGAATGTTACATTTCTTATAATATTTACTCGATCAGCTCTATATTTTTAAATTTTAATAAACATTAAATTTATAGTACATTCTCTAGATAAAAACATCTTATTTGTTTTAGTAATATTTTTACTGATTTTACTTTTCTCTCTGATTGCTTTGAAGTTTTTCAAAGATATTGTTAAAATTTCACTTACAAGTGTGATTTTTGTTAAATTTAGATATTTTAAAAAAATATTTTATATATACATACATATATATATATATAATAAATATTAGTAGTAATTGGTATTGATTCCTAAAAAAGCATTTTTAATGTTTTAGTATGTTATTTATGTAAAAATTACCCCGAAGTGTTCGGAAACCTTAAGTCCAAAACACTATCAATTTTTTTTAAAAAAAAAATATAGTGAAAAAAAAAATTTTTTTTTTGCTAAGTTATTATTAAATAAAAAATGAACTTAAAGATTATTTTCCATCAATATTTTTGAATAAAGTTGTCGAAACTAGTCAGATATAGTTACACAACGTTATAGAGTAAACAATAACGTGCCGAATGTAAGAACTATTTATCTTGTGAATTACCCCGTCTATTTCAGTAGTGTGTGTCCTGTAATTCAAATCTAGGAAAACTTCTTGCTATGGCTTCACGGGAAATTAAAGGAGAAAGAAACCTTCCGCTTTTCCTCTAGATTTAGTATAAAAGGCAGTCAAGTCTTTCACTACCAATTCCTTCTGTTTTCAGATTTGGAACGCAAGGAAAATGGTAAGGGTAAATCTTTGCTATATACAAAAAATGCTTTATATTAATACACTGTTATATAGCTATAGTTTTCATATATAGATAAATTTATAAATGTAAAACTATTTTAAAATAAATTTACAAATGATTGAAAGATTTAGATTACATTATAAGTCAGATTACAACAACTATCGATTTTAGACTTACTATCTTATAAATGACTTCACTTGGTTGTTAGATCAATGTTATTTTATTCTCGTTGCTATATTATTTTATGTATAAAGTTACAAAATTAGAAATATTTTAATGCGTACTATTTTTAATGGATTTTTTAAAATTGTTGCGTACCATTTTCTAAGGCAGAGGTTCTCAAACTTTCGATCGCCACGGATCCCCTTTATGTATCAGCCTGACATCCCGGACCCCCCAAGTTTTGAATACCCCTTCCTGATTCCCAATGTATGGCTGAGGGATTTAAAGATTGGTGATCTTATGTTATGGTTGAGTTAATAATCCTAATACTGTCTCTGTTACTTATATAGCATTTTTTCCCTTTAAGAAAGCAGTAAACATCTAAAAATATTACAAAATATGCAACAATAAATGAGAGACCTTCGAGGACCCCTGGAAAGGTACTGAGGACCCACGGGGTCCACGGATTATATATAATTTATAAGAACCACTTTTTTTAAAGCATTGTTCCTAAAATTAATGGGGAAAGGTGGAAAGAGAGAGGAGGTTTGATAGAGACGGACCTCCATTTTATGAACCTCTAATTTTGCGAATTTTTTCCTGGAACCAAGAATATTTTACAATTTTCTTCGTAAAATAACCTCCAAATAGCGACGAGCATTTTCTTTTTAACAAATTTTTCTATTTTGATTCGATTTTTTTTCTCTTCCTAATTTTAAAATATTTCTATGGGCATTTCAAATTATTTTCTCTTTTAAAACGTTTTATCGTGATTAATGACCTTGAATTGGTTTTATTAGCTGCTCAACTCCCTGACAGCAATAGAATTGGCGTAGTTTTTCAAACAAAATTAACAGATTTTATCAGTAATTAACTTTAAGGTGTGTACCAGTATTAACTGTGGTAAAATTACTGGTTGTATAAAAAAATATATGTTTCAATTTGCTTTAAGGCATACAATTACAAAATATGATAAAAATTCATTAATTTTATTTTAAAGTTAAAAATTCAGTGTATTTCTGTGAACAATATCTTTTTTTTTTTTTTTTTTTTTGTTGGGTAAGATATATAAAATGAACAGATATTAAATTACAAAAAAGGTGCGCGCAAATAATTATTTTTTTTATTAATATATTGTGTTGATGAATTTAAAACATGTTTTACATGTGGTCTATAAATTGTATTAAAAGATGAATTTCTTTATAAAGAATTTTGAACACATAGAATTTTTTTCGGGATTTTGCGATTTTATTAAATAGAGGTGCGTCTGCATATGAACGTCATTAAGAAATTTTGAGATTTTAAAATTCCCTTCCCCCAGTTGAGGTAAATATGGGTACGAAATAAAAACAGCAAAACCTTCCAATTGTATAATTCTATTTATATATGTATCAATTCCCCCCCCCTTAAAATGTATAATATATAAAATACATTATAAAGTTAACTATTTTTACCTTCAAATGTGTGATTTAGTAAAAAGATATTATTTAGTCATGAAGTATGTTAAGGAATAATTTTTATTTATAAGTTTAAATAAAATAAATTTTACAATTTCTTATTTATTTTATTTATTTAAATTTAGTTTTCATTTACTTTTTAATTAATTTGACTGTTATACCCGAGAAAAGAGAGAGAGGAACATTTGGTAAGGTAATATAATTCATTATAAAATACAATAAAAACTTACAAAATTTAGTACATTTTGTACACTTTTTAACACTGGCGTGATTAAAGCAGCTTTTACTTACAATTCTAAAAGTTTCCTTTAATCCAGTTCGAGCTGAGATTTAACGATCCTTAGATTTCCTTTGTGAAAATTACATAAATAGAAGAGAGAGAGAATTCAAGAAATAAATTCCCAACTTTCTGGCGGGGTACCAGATATGATAAACTAGATTTCCATGCAGAGGCTTGTAGAACATAGATTTTGGGACCGTGAGAAACAAACTTTTGTGTTTAATTTCTGTAAACAGGCACGTATTTTTAAATGAGTTAGTTTCGTGGAAATCATGAATGTAAATATGGTACAGATAAGGGCTAAGTACACTACTCAGAAGCGTATGCTTGCTTTTATTAATTTTATTAATTTATTTATTACCCATGGTAAACCGAGCTCGCCCTGAAAGCATTTGAAATTATATAAAGCCGTCTTTAGGGAGTCTATTGTTGCCGACCAACCAATAGAAATGAGCATTATTTTATCAAGGCCTCTTCAGAGATTCAAAAATCTATTCGATATGAGATCGAGAGGATTGCTACACGATCCTTGTTCTCAGAAAAATGTCAGCTTCAGTTTCAGTTCATTGTATTTTTTGAACAAATATTAATTCGAGCTAAAAAAAGGCTCAGATGAAAAGGAGTTGGAAAAGCACAATAGGACTGATTAAGTTTGGACATCTGCCCAGGGTGGCAGCATCTGAGGGATTTGGAGCTGATGTTAAATAATGACGAATGCATTTTCAAATGAAATATTTGCAAATCTTTTAAACAATAATAATTCTATATTGATTGTTATATGCTTTCTCTTGTTTCTTGATTTGGTACTTCTATACCATTCGAAGGAGAGGGGGAGGGGGTACCAACTAAGGAATTGTCCTCATCACTGAAGAGTGGCTCAGAATTACAACACCTGTCCCCAATGGCCCTGCTGGTGAAGTGCAACGTAAATTAAAATTAAATTCAGACATTCAATTATATCTTCAAAACGTCATTGTTGCCTTATTTATATATTTTAATTTTTATATTCTCTTCATACCAAAAAATTTCTCATTAAATATAATTTAATATCTTTGTTTAAAGTATTAAAAATTTCTGGGAAAGCGTGACAGGACATCTAAGTTTCCCACCAAGTCAGAAGTAGTGTGAAAAAGAACTTTGTTCCCAGAAACTGAAAATCCCAGCCAAACTTCTAGTTCACGATTCTTAACCTTATTCCCCGTCTTGGCCCATCTGACAAACAGGAAATTGCTGCAGGGCGCAATTAAAAAAATATCATGATTCTTAATGTTTCTTTATTTTATAGCAATCATAAAGCAATATCCCACACACACACACACAAAGTTTAAAAAAAGTAGTTATATTTGATGGATTTTTGGCATTCCATATTATCCACTAATTTTTCAAAGTTAAGCATTTAAGATGATCAGGGACGTCTTAAAGCATGGGCCAACTAGGCCCAGGCCACAATGGGGGTCTCGTCTCTTTCTCGACTCAGCCTTAATAAAATCATGATTCGAATAATTTCAACAGTCAAATGTTATTTCCGATTGTATTCTGCAAGAAACTGGGAATTTTGGACGATATGTCAATTGGCTATATAATATGTGGTGACCGTCGTCCATGTCTAGGCCTAGGCCTACCACCATACACCATCATTACTCATTCAGTCAAAAGGCGGCAGTCGGTCAAACCGGTTTGCGCAATTTAAGTATTGCTTATTTATTTTTTAGGGGTGCTGTTTGTAGGAGTATTTTTCAACGTATATGCTGTGTACTGTCTGCTTTTAAGGGTCATAGGTAGGGCCTACATTTGTGTAGGAGCCCATTGCCTCAAGAATCTTAACAGGTCCCTGAAGATGATATTCCCAATAACACAAAAACAACTGATAAGACAAAACATTGTTACCAGTGCTAGGGGTAACAAACAGAGTTGCCAGTGTAATAATTCACGACTTATATTTTATTTCTAAAAGTATGATGAATCTCGCAGTCCACAAAAATCGTGGCGATCCGCGGCTGGCAACGAATATGGTTTATAGTGGGCAGTCACGGACACAATGGCGCCCGGGACAAAGAACTCCAGCTCTAGTTTTTAATGTATTTACATAAGAGAAGGGGAAAGGAAGCTGGGAATACAGAGATAAGGGTACATTATATTAAAAGTGTATCTGCTTAAACAAAGCATTAGAATTCATTTTGACCTCGAAAGATCTGTTTTGAAGGATTCCAAATATCTCGAAAGCAAAACTTCTTCACAAAGCTCTTCTGGAAATCGAGGAGAAAGAAACCTTCCGATTGTTCCAAAAAACAAACTGATTTTGGAATTCTCAATAATTCGGACTTAGTTAAAATCAAACATTTAGATAAAATAAACTATGTAATAGACGTTTGGGGTAATATTCATTATTAACTTAACTGAATAAGTGCCAACTGCTGTCTGCCATTTTTTTGAATATACTAAAATACCGTAAAATCCGACGTATAACAGGCACCCATACTTTTAAGCTGCATTTTTAAAAAATTTTAGGTATATCGTATAACGCGCACCCCCTTTTTTACGAAGACACCTGAAATGTACATGTGCAATGCTGTAACGCAGTGCTTCTCAAACTTTCAGTATTTGCGACCCAATTTTCAATGTATTGAATTCAACAATAATATACTTTGACGCTAAAGTTAGAATACGACTTTAGTTACATACCGTAAAATAAAGATGAGTATTAAATTTTGAATATAATTCTACGACATGCTGGGGTAACTAGTAATTATTAAACATGTTCTTAACTTAGTATTGTTAAACTAATTATCAAATACTGTGCAGTACTGATACATTTATAAGTGTATGACATCTCAGTAAATGTGCATATTTTAATTTTATTATGTCAGAACGTATTTTGTTTTGCATCCTTTCAGTAAATTAATATTTTTTTTAAATAATCTTTTGTTTTCGACTTTTCGGTATGTTCGTGCCCCCCACATGTTGGGTTATCACGTCCTCGTTTTGGCGCCCCACGGTTTGAGAAGCGCTGCTATAATGTTTTGAAGTTATTAATTCGAGGCATACCCAAGCATTTGAAAAAATAGTCTACTTCTCTCTCTCTAGAACTACAACCTTTTTTAAGTTCATAAGGAATGTCATTTCGTTCAAATAAACAGTATTTCGATCTATGCAGAGATCTGATTTTCTTATGCTCATCTTTTTATTTTATTTTTGAAGCTCTCATTTTTGTACCAGCGTATAACGCACACCCCTAAATTTTGATCTTATTTTTCAATTCCTACTATAGTTCACACTCTCTCTATATTTATCTAGTTCAAATTTTTAATCGTTAATAAAATGCATTTTAGAGCAATTGTATATATACGCTTATTTTAGATGACAATACAGTTATTTAATTATATTTAATAAAATTAATTGATTAAAACTAATTATTCAAAGAATTACAAATACAGCTACGTTGGCATCAATTTGGCCGCGTGTCAAAACTTGAAAAGGTTTTTTCTCACATTTTTAAGCGCTCATTTAAACTGAAATTTTCTATACACTAGTGTTTTGCGTAACAATACGATAATTTAACTATAATTAATTAAATTAATTGATGGAAAGTAATTACTTAAGGAGATACAGATACAGCCCCGTTGACTTCATTTTTAGCGACTTGGGTCAAAACATCAAAAGATATTTTTCCCTCACGTTTAAAAGTATTCAGTTGAACTGAAATTTTATATACACGAGTGTTTTGGATAACAATACGATACTTTAATGATAATTAAAAAAATTAATTGCCACTTTCTGTTCTGATTCTGTCATATATATCTACATATTTATATTAATTGTAACTATTTAATAAAAAGTAACTAAAATATATATATATATATTTTTTGTTGATCTAAGTAGGAATTGCCTTAAAGGAATCCGACTAGTTGCGACAACTATTTTTAAAAAAAAAGGAGATATGGGGATTTTTTTGTTATTTTTAGATTTGTTTAGTGCATTTTCAGAAAAATGTGCTAAAATTAAGAAGAGAAAAAGAAATTATTATTACTAAAATGGGAAAAAATAGGTAAAAATTGACAAAAAATAGCATAAACGCGGTCCATTCTGTACCAAATGTTTATAAACACATTTTCAATTTTTTCAATCTGATGTGTTACTATATTATTCATTTTTGAAATGACCTTCAGGATAAGAGATATTTTCATTTTTACATAAACTAGAGCACTTTATCTTAGTTATAATATGAAATTACTTAAAATAACAGTGATTATATTCACATAGGGACTGTAAATTTTGTAAAAAAACAGTGATTGATACATCTGAAGCTTAAAACATCTCTACTATTGTACAGAACATACACAAAAAAATTCAGTGAATTATTTTCAAAACTTTTTCAGCAATCGCTGTCCCCGTTTGAGCATTTTAAAAGAAAAAGACATTTCGAGTAAAACGCGTTTTAAAGTATGACATCTTGCTTAAAGTAATGGCATCTGCTTTTACTAAAACACTTGTAGTGTTTGTTCTAGATAACGGAAAATAATAAATTTGATATTTTTATGAAGCTAATAAGATGTCTATAAAATAAAATCATAAAAAAATTGTCAATTATTAGCGAAATTCACAATTTTAGGGTAGTCGGATGCCTTAATGCTATAAAAATGGATCAATTCAGATAAAAATGAGTGTCACGATAAAATATGCTACTATTGACATCAGGGGTGGTCGACCCACGGCCCAGGAGCCTCATGTGGCCCGAGAGATTCATTACAATTTTACAAAAAGCGACTATTTTGTACAATACTTTTTTTTTTAGAGTTTTTTTAAACATATATCTCATAACTGTTTCAATTTCATCACGTTGCTTCTTTTACTGCGAATGAGTTTTTCTTTTTTTAAATTGAAATTTATCAAACATTCATATGCTTAAACTTAACGAACGAAAATCTGCAACATGAATTACAATACGCAAATACATGCACTGAGATCGACTGGTAAAAATAATTGAAAGAGTCGAGGAACAAGTATCTCACTAATTAAATAAATTAAACGTTATTTGATCACTATTATTATTATACTATGTATATCTGCATACAGGAAAACAATGAAAAAGTAATGATGTATCAATCTGTTTTAAATTTTTACTCCAATAAATGTTTGCAATATGTCCAAATCTAATACAAAAAATATTTTTATATGCAGCCCGCGGGATTATAATGTTTCTCCGAAGTGATCCACAAGGTCATTTGGGTTAGCTATCTCTGCTCTACATGACTGTGAAGCCAGAATATAATACAGACCCGATTTAGCGTATTCATCGGGATCGAATATTTTATTTGTTAATTCGAGGTTATGCGTAATGTCGGGGCCCTAAAAAAATGCAAATTTTTTACTTTTTGGAATATCTATAACAACCAACTACTCAAAAAACATCCGCTGTTAGAAATTACGCACTTTTTTATAAAGCAGCTAAAAATACTATTAGCGAAATATTACGCACCAGTTAAGTGGAAATTTTAAAATACTGGCTAATAGATGTTTGATAATCTTTTTGATTCCTGACTCGAAAGATCTATTTTTCAACTTTATGCAAAAAGAGTACTGTATCATTTCATTCTGATGTGTTTTCACCGTTTCCAAGTAATTCAAGACATTAAAAAATGTAACAGTTTTGATAGAAGTTTGTGAAAGGAATTTCCTGCCTTGTTCAAAACTCACGCGATAGGTTACACCCACGACTCATCTGCACCGTGAAAGTTTAATAATGGGCTGTACCCTTTCACGTTGAAGTTTGCTGCCTTCAAACAAAAAGTCTTTTTCTGCTCCAGACAAAAATAAATAAATAAAGTCCAAATTTTAAAAAAAAATTTCGGATCGTGAAATAATTTGTTAATATGGGGTTTATTATTCGTTAAAGAAAGGTATTCTGTCTTCATTTTTATTGGGAAAATGATAAATTCACTAAATTGGTAAATTGGGGACCGACTATATTAATATTGAAGCATTTTTATATCTTAATTCGGGTCTTGTTGTTTATCATTACGCGAAAATACCCATTTAAGAGAGATTAGTGTTCGAATTATTTATTTTGTGAATATTTTTGTTAAGTTTTCAAAAAGAGCCTATATATATAAAGGGCAGTCGTACCCCGATGTAACAAATTCATCGAGACCAAACATTTTTTTCGTAAAATCGGGGTTATTCGTTATATAGGGTCCAAACGACAACAAAAAAATTTTTTTGCACTTATTTTCCGGAAATCTGATATTAAGAAACAACACAAAAAAATTCGATATTTAGATATTATGTACACGCTTTTTAATTAACAACTAAAAACACTTTTGGGGAAATTACTACTTATCAGTTAATTGGAAACTTTAAAATAGTGACTAATAGATGCTTGAAAATCTTTTTGATTCTTGGACTCGAAAGAATTCTTTTTCGACTTTTCGCAGAGAAGAAAATATTGCGTCCTTCACATCCTGCTGCATGAGGTATTTTCTTACAGTTATCAAACAATGTAAGCATTCGAAAATGCATCAGTTTTATATATATTAAGTTCTTCACTATAAATTTCTGCACCAGGATCGCTACTTATTAGCGCCAACAAATTAACATTTTCCTGAACTTCAGTTGCACATATAGGCAGTCCGTCATCAAAGTAACATAATCGTTAAAATCTTAAAATATCCCTTGAGTTGCGGAGTGGGATGAGATAAGAAAGGAGTTTCTTGTCCTATTCAAAATTCACGCAATAGATTGCATATATAAAGTCTAATAACACTAATAAAGTCTGCCCCTATAAAGTCTAATAACACTCTGCACGCTTTCCCTTCGAAATTTGCTGCTTACAAGAAGAATCCTTTTTTGTTCCGGACACAAAGGCTATTATTCTTTGGGGGTGGGGGGGGGGATCCAATGTTTTCGAATACAGGCTAATACAAAAAATTTTCAACTGTTGAAATAATTCGTTTACTCGAGGTTTATTATTCGTTAAAAAGGGATTTTTACATTCTTTTTAATCGGGGAAAGAGAAAAATTCGTTAAATAGGGGTTCGTTAAATCGGCGTCCGACTGCATTTCGAATTAATTAAAATGCGCTTAAAATATCTTA
The DNA here is from genome assembly GCA_019973975.1 of Trichonephila clavata. Taxonomy (NCBI): domain Eukaryota; kingdom Metazoa; phylum Arthropoda; class Arachnida; order Araneae; family Nephilidae; genus Trichonephila; species Trichonephila clavata. Next base: position 1,323 of record BMAO01002153.1, on the reverse strand, counting down.
AAGTTTTCAATATTTAATTAATATATAGTTTTAATATTATCTTTTATTGTGTTTAATAATTTTATTTTAAGAAAAGTATTTACAAGAGGAACTCAAATAATAAATTATAGTTTAAAAAAAAACTAAAATCTCCCTATTATAGTTAAGCGAACTAAGTTGTAACTTTGTCTTTTTGTCGCCAAATCTCGAATTAGTCACCAAATCTGGAAATCGGATCTAAAGATGCGGGATGCGATCTGAAAATGGGAAATCGTTAATCCTGATGATCCTAATCAGAGCAATGAAACAAAATCCTTAAATTATTGTATTGTCATCGGTCCTGGACGAGTGGGCAAAATTTAGAATTATTCTGATTTTTAAAATGAGCAAAAATTCAAATATTCCATTACATACGAGTGAAGCCTATAAAAGGGTGTTAAGCACAATTAAGTTAAGTTAGTAGTTTCTAAAATTGCCTTATGAAACCTCGATGACGTATCCAATGGAGTGCCGGGGAGTATTTACTCAGCTTATCAAAACAAAAAGGAAGTTAAGAAAACTTATCTATTACATCTATGGACTTAGAGAAGGGTATCATGTTATAACATTAGTTCCCAAAGGGCACCGGAAACTAAAAAAAGATTAAGGGATTTACTATGTTAGGTCCAGTCTTCGTACTTCAAGTAAAATCCATTTAAAACTACAATGGTGACTTATTTTCATCAAGAAAGTAGTGCAATTACAATATCATTCTTAAAAATATCGTTATAAAAGATCACATTTGCAAGCATCTGCACCCCAGGCAAATAAATAATTTTCAACCACCCACTACTAAAACACTTTAGGTATCCGACTACCCTAAAATTGTGAACTTTGCCATAAATTGACAATTTTTGTAAGATTTTATTTTATAGATCATCTAATTAGCTTTATAAAAATACCAAGTTTATTATTTTCCATTCACTAGAACAAAAACTGCAAGTGCCATTACTTTAAACAAGATGTCATATACTTTAAAACGCGCCTTTTTCTCGAAATGTGTTTTTTTTAAATGCTCAAACGGGACAGCGATTGCTCAAACAGTTTTGAAAATAATTAACTGATTTTTTTTGTGTATGTTCTGTATAATATTAGAAGTGTTTTAACTTTCAGATTTATCAATTACTGTTTTATTGCAAAATTTACTGTCCCTTATATGAACATAATCACTGTTTTTTTAAGCAATTTCATATAATAAAGATAATTTACTCTAGTTTTTGTAAAAATTGAAATATCTCTTATCCTGAAAGTCATTTAAAAATGAATAACATAGCAACACGTCAGAATTGAAATTTGTTCATAAAC
>BMAO01002152.1:0-16638 GCA_019973975.1 Trichonephila clavata | reverse complement strand
ATTTTCCTTTCGTTCCTCTTTAATCCTCTTTTTTTTTAAATATTTGCATTCTTGATAATCAATGTCAAAAAAAAAAAAACTCAGTGAGCAGTGATCTTCTGAGAAATTTATTGAAACTATCAAAAAAAAAAAAATCATTGAAACAAACACATTAATTTCTCCATTGCATCCTTTCTTGATACGCTTTAAAATAAAGTAAAATATCATATAAAATTAACTTTTCTTACTTTCTAGTTTTAGGAGTTAAAAATCAAGAAATAAATATTCACTGTAATTTTTATTTTTAAAAAATATTTCCGTTTCTCTAATTTAATTTAAAGCTAAAAATAGCAAGTAATTTTAGAATCACGAAAGGAAAAATAGTTAAAAGAATATTCCAAACGAGTACTTGTTCTTGTTGTTTCTAATATACCCAATCGGGGATGTACGATCGAGGCCTACGAAATTCTTCTTGGCAAGAGTTTAGTTTTTACGTCTGTCTGCAGTTGCAGCTTTGAGCACCATGCACGTTCGACAATACGAGCGCCAGCCCATGCCAATTTTGAAGGAGTACCTCCTGGAAATGGTCAAGAGAACTCTCACTTCCATTCCTTTTTCCACCAACTTCTCGACACGACTTTCCACTGAATGAATAGTTAGAGTGTCACCATGCCACAAAAGTACTATATTTAGAAATATCCATGCCTTCTCTGGGATTCGATCCCAGGCATTGTGGCACAGTAGTCTGTGTCACTAGCTACTATACTGTTTGGGATGCGTAAGCTAATATATATATTTAAGACCACCAATTAAAAAAAAATACCAACAGAATACTGTTAGAGAGCAAGAAAATCATAATTAATTTTAAAATGCTGTTTATTTCCTAATGTATTAATTTATATACAAAACACTGTTAAGGTAACTAAATCATTAAAAGTTTCAAATTTTTCCTTTTTTTAATATTTAAATTTCAAAAATAAAGAGCGCTTTAAGCTACATTCATTGATGCATTACTTATGTGAATTCGACAAATAGAACGCTAAAAATTTGAATTTTAAAGTTGTAAGCAAATGTGATGTGCCTATGATTAAGGTAAACTTTCTTCAAAATCTATTTTGTGTACATAATATGCCTTATAAAATACTTATTTTTCTGTACTAGGAATGTAATTTTTCTGTGTTCTTATGTTAACTTTATGAAAATTCTAATTTTTTTGTGCAAAAATTAAGGAAAATTAAAAAAAATATTACAAAATTTTAATATAATTTTTTAAAATACTAATTATGTCTAGTTTTGTATTTATAAGTATTATCATGAAATGTAGTAACCTATCATAAAAGGTAGTAATTAGGAACTTAAAAAATGATGAAAGTTTTAAAAAATACGATATCAAATCTATTTCTTAAGTTTTTCGAAAACCATTTTTGGGAAAGAAACAGTAGGAAGTCTAGTTTTGTACTCATAGTCCTAAATATTTCTGAAAAAGTCTTGAAAAAAAAATCAAGATATTTGAATTACAGAATTTTATTAAATAACTTAATTTTACATTTTAATTTCAATTTTTAACTATCTATAATGTTCAAGTGCGAATTATGAATCATGAAATCGAGAAAAATTAGGAATTTATTTTGACGGAGAAAATTTTCAAAGCTGCCATTTTAGAGAAAACTGACTTTAGAAGGTATAATAGAGATTTCTGAAGCTACTATGAAATTAAAGGGAATAAATATAATCTATAACTTTCTTACTGAAGTGTGTCACTGCACTTTGTTTGTGACCATACCTAATGGATTATTGATACAGAACATAGATTGCCTACTCGCATACTGTAAAAGAAAGTTATGAATAGAAAAGTTGCAAGTGTTATACCATTCTGGAATTATCACTAAATAGGTCATCTTTTGAAATAACTTACTTTAAGTAGTATGCAATATTTTTCTTTTATAGAGCGTCAAATTTAGGTAACATTATTTTCTCAAACCGGTTCAAACAGCGTTAATTTTAACTAAACTGGAAAAGCGTTTTGCTCGATTTGAGACTGTGAATAGTAGCATGGCTATGTAAGATCACGTTAACCCAGTATCACTCGCGCGAAAAAAGCAACCTAAAGTTCTAGCGAAGGGTATTTCATACCCAAGGGTTTTTACATTGTGTTTTTACCGTAAATTTGTATACAAATGTTAAAAATGAAGAAATTAAGAAATACAATATGTTTATTACATTTTTTACGCTTAAATTTAGTTTATATGTTCTTTTTATAAGGGCATTATGTGCATTGTTTATACACTTTCTTTAATCTCGTCGTGAGTGAATGCGATATTTTCATTGGATCCTAATTTTTTTTAATCTATATCTTTTTTAAAACTAAACAATAGGAGTAAACTTCTCTATTACTTAAATTCAAAAATTTTGGAATTTCTTTTTTATTTTCTAGTACAGTTCCTGCAATAGTTTTTTTTTAAAATTCATCTGTAAGTAGATAAGATGTGGTACCAGTTGTCTCCTTTAAAATTACGTTCTTCCCAAATGTTTTCTTGTATTTCTACACATAAAACATTTATTTTCTACAGTCTCTCTCTCCCTTTTCTGAATCTGGATCGATTTCAGTGGAGGAATCATACTTGCTGTTATAATCTTCATCATTTGATTCTTCCTCATCATAAACACCGAAGAGAATTTCTTCATCCGAAAATGCTGTTGTCCTATATTTATTAAATACGGTATCTATTAAATTACTTAAATACCGCATTTCTTCATCATAACTACAATAATGTCATTACATATAAAAGATTTTAAAAGCTTACTCATGCATTTAGAGCTGTAACGGTGATTCACGCGCAAGATATGACAAACCAGAAGAGGCGGTATCAAAAAATATATATTTATAATTCACCTACAAGCTAAGGCCTCTCAAAGGATATGACTTTTTAGCTAGCAATACGAGAAACTATCTATTTTCTAAAAAAGGTTTAGATGGAGCGTTGAAAAAAGTTAGACGGTGGGTATGACACACCCTGCTCGAGAAATGCCGGGTTAATAAAAAAAGTCACTGTAAAATACTGAAATTGGTCGACATAGAACATAATGATGTGAGGAGAGTGTCAACAGCTGTGTTTTTAAAATGAAGATGTTCTGAAAATAAAAGAAAATCCTCATGGTAGTTATGGATAGAAAACACAAGGGTTGTAAAATTTTCGAATCTTAACTAAATGGGTTATCTTTTAGGAAACTTAACAGCGGTTGAGTGTAATCGTTTTCATTTTTATGGAGAGTCAATTATGGGTAATATTTTCTTTATTTCCGAGTTACACAAACTACGTTAACTTTAACTAAACCAGGATATATTTTGTCCGACGCGGATATGCGATTAATAGAATGGCCCACTTAACGTTGAGTTTCGGGACACTCTGTATATTAGGATATTTGTATAATAAATTAAGTAGTAATAGAAATGATAAAAAAGTATTGTCTATGTTAACATAATTTTAAATGCCTTTTTTAATATAAGATTATTGCCTTCCATGCAAATTAAACTGCAGACATTATATTAATTATCAAGTATCATGTATACCTTAATGTCTTTTTAATACCGAAATATAACATTAGGTCAGTTATTACTAAAACATTAATGGTGATAGAAGTAATAATGATTAATTTTAATAATGTTGATAATCTTGATGAAACACAAATGTTAAAGTACTTTTTATGCTGAGGAATTGCTTCTTAAATTCTGAATATGTACAAGAATTTTGAATTCAAAGCAAATTAAATAAAATGACAACAAAAAATATGCTTCTTACAAGAAAACTTATTTCACAGGTTTCAATGAGTCAGCCTTTTAAAATATTCCAAGTTGATCAAAATGTTTTGCTGATGTTACATTTCCAGTGCTGACTGACAATACAGCAAATTTTGATTCTTGTATGTAGTTTACGATATTTCACATTTTAAGTCATTCCATATGATTTTAGCCAGATGTTTTTAAGGAATGAGGTTTTTGAATATATTTTTGGAAATTGCATTACAAAATCTTAAGAATTGCGTTTTCTTGGTCTTTCATAAACGTGAATAAGTACAAAAAACATAAAAACGGATTTAAAGATAAGAGTAATCAATAAAATCCTGCACTTAACTTTGAGGAAAAACTATTCATACATGTTAGTTATTAATACTTCTATCACATCCCTCAAATTTTTGCTAAGATCAATTAAAAAAAGGAGAGTTAAAATTCATCATTGAAGAGTTTTTTTTGTAAAATACCAAATAATAATAATAGGAAAAGACAAATCCTTCTCATTCAAACATTATATTCATTCAAAGCCAAATTTTGTTTTGTTTGAGGAATATGATAACAAAATATGTATTTCTATCACAATGTTAAACATTACAATATTTTTAAATAGATGCCTTAATCTGGAATTTTCGCGATAGTAAATTTATAATATAAAATTAATCTTTTTTAAATTGCATTTTTATTCATGAATACGTAATTAGTTTGCTTTAATAACCCAAACTTACACACACAATTAAGGAGCTTCATTAAATATTGCAATTGAGTATCTTTAACTTACAAACATTTTTCTAAATATTTTAGACAAATAAGAAGTTTCTTTGTAGTACATAGTATGCATAGAAAAACTAATAGTTTGATGAAAGTATAAAAATATGTTCATTATATGAAGTGTGTATTTCAAATAGAAATATTTGATTAATTCGTCTTCATGCTTAATTCGTCAAGGGAGACATAAAAAGTCATGCTTTCAGTCTTTTTAAATATGAAAGTTCAAAATAATGTATTAGAATTTGAATATAATTTAAAAAGATGTATAGTGGAATATGCAAATGTAAATAATTAATGTACATATGTGTCTAAAATTAAAATATATTTCTAGAAATACAATTTAATTTTTGTATTAAAAGAAAAAAAACTTTTACATTAAAATTTAATAGTTTAACATAAATGTTTTCATGAAAACTTTATTCTTTAGGAAAGTAAGATAGATACAAAATCAACTCGGCTCTAACTGAGTTATAGCACTTTACAAAAAAAATGTTTAAATTATTTTAAATTTTTCTTTACATTGAGAAATTTTACTGAAAATTATTCATTTGTTTTTATTTCAGCAATAGAATTGCTTTTTATTCCTCTGTTTCAACTCTACTTCATCCAATTAACTAACTTTTACTTCAGATTTTAATTTATGCAAATAAATGAAGAAATGAAATTAATTGCATATTTTGGTACTAATTACGAGTTTGTTTTAGGAAATATGTTCCAAGACAATTAGGATATGAGTCTCTGTAATGATTAGAAAATATAATAATTACATATATTTAACAAATTTGTTATGTGATTTTCAATAAATATTATGTTCATTATCGCATTTACCATACAAACAACGTTGTCGTATTAGTAAGTCGTATTGTGAAGTATTAATAGGCTTTGAAGAACATGTTTGAAACAGAATAAAATTAATCATTAGAAAATTGAAATTAACTTTTGTAAGAGGTGCAACGACTGAAGAATTCTTCTTTTATTCCATCCAGTTAATTAATTTGAAACTCAACGAAAACATACTTCACATGAAGTACGAATAGCAGCAGATGTTATGATGTAATTAGCCTCTTCAATTAGAGTGTTTGTCTCACAAGGGCAAGTTACGGAAAAAAACCTAGAGCCCTTCAAAGTGGCAGAATGCTAGAAAATTTAAGATGTCTTTCGTGGAAGTTGAGAGTTTGGAGGGTAAAATGTACATATTTTCTAGAGATTAAAATTCGAATAGGAGCTCTACAAGTATTTTAAAATTCCGGTGACTTTCCGAATGGCAAATATTCTTTAAGAGATTTAATTGCATTGTTTTTTCAATCTATTGATGGATTTTATAATTAACTCTCCGTTAGGCGCGCAAATCTCTCAGATGCATAGTAAAAAAAGTTTCGGTGCTGCGTCCCACAGTGAATTGGAAAACGCCCATCCTTCTTCTATCAATCTTTCTTAACTCATCCTAAGATTCAGTGTCAAGAACGAATGCTATTTCTTCATATTTCGGGCTGCAGGGGCCAGTGGATCTGACAGAAGTCGGTGTGCCCAACCATGTCAGTTTTTATAACTTTCTACTATTTCCTTAATTTTGATTTTTTTCCCCTTGTAAAGTAGTGAAATAGTGTAGTTTTCAGTTTTATGCTAAATAATTCGAAACAAGTATTTTGTAACTTCTGTTTGATAGTTTATTTATTTATTTTTTGCTGGAGTTAACACACATTGAGAGTGCGAGTGTCTGGCCATTGACTGTATTATATTAATTCTCAAAGTAGCTGGAATAAACTCCCAAAATATCTATATAAAAATCAAAATCACTCAGATCCTCGTGCTCATATCATGGAAAACTAGGCCACGAACTTTTGAAAGAGCACCTGCGAAGACGGTCTAAGTGTTACATTCACGTGCCTTGTTCCTTTTTGATTTAGGATTGAAGAAATATCTGATACATACAACGAGCCATTCAAAATGAAAAATCAAAAGAAACATCACCAGGAACTTAGAAAAGAAGGCACTCTTCCCCCTTTTCAGGACATAAAGAAAAGATTATTAAAATTTTGTAACATATTATATAGGAAAAATCCATGTGCCTTGAACATTATATGGTTATTTGTGAAGATTGCAAGAAGGCATCTTAAACTGAAAACATTGGTGACACGGTGGTAACTAACCATTATCTTTTTGATGTTTTTTCGTATAAATATCTCAATTTATGATTATTTTTTAAATATTATTTTGTCAAAAATATCTTAATGTCAAATAGCACCAATAAAATATTTAAATCAACTTCAAATATAAGTATGGGCTGATGCATCTGAGAGATGCCGCGCGCCTATGGATGGAACTTTTTTGAAGTGCACCTAGCGGAGGGTTATGAAGTTGTCCTTGAAAGCTGTCCTTTAAGAAAAAAGTACTTTCAACTAAAGAGTTCGTTTTCTGTGAATTCCGTTTTAGAAAATTCTCTTTTGTAGAATAAATGAAATTAAAAAGTTTTTCCGTTTAAAAGCGCGTGAGCGCTCTCTTCTCTCTGGGTCTTTTTCCCTTCCTATTTCTGAGCATAGCATAACCACGGTTACTTTTAACGTGCGCGTAACCGTGTTTTATAAAGTCAGAATAATGAATTTTTGCAAGTTAAAATTGAATCCCCATTTTAATGATCTGCTAATTTTTAGAAAATACCTGTTGAAGTAAATTCTCTCGTAACTTTATGATAAATTAATTTCGATACATTTTATAAACATTTAAAAAAAATATTTCAACAATAATAATAGCTAAGCTATTTTTATAAATGTATATGTTTTAGATAATAAAAATGTACACGGTAATTTTTTTAAAAAAAATTCAGAAATAGATTTTATTGAAAACTTTATTTAATGATAGAGTAAGAATAAAAAGTAAAAATATATAATTAAAATAGTTGTAAAATAAAATTATATTTGAAATAGTAGTAAAACAAAATAATAATTGAAATAAATAGTTTTTGGAAATGTCTTACTTTGTGTTAATAAAACAAAATATAAGCAGGACACACTTTAACAACTGTTTTGTACGACCTCAATAAATGCGTTGAGTAATATAATTATAGAGATACTTTCACTCTTTTAAGATATATGTGGCAAAGTATTTTCTAAATGAAAAATTTCTCTGGTATAAAATGAACCTGGAAATTTCACAGTTTTATTTTGATATCGCACATAAAGCATTATTGGGGTTTTTTGTTGTTGTTGTTGTTTCTAATCCCTCAGAGACCTAGTGGCAGTTAGATCAGATCCATGATACCGTGAACTCTAGCGAAGGCAAGCACCAGTAGAGGACTTTCATAAACATCCGCCAGAGTGAACCCCAAGCACTCCAGGATGTGATCGGGGTATGCCGGCTTCAGATTGCATTATTAGGGTTTTTTAGATGGAACTACAATCTGGTGATAATGATGAATCCTGAAATGGAATTCCTCTCTTCAAACTGATACCATGCAAATCTGTTTGAGTCCCCATAAATTTAAGTAGTTAATTGTGTTTGATAAATATAGTCACCATGGAGAAGTTGCTGGATTTTATATCATGAGAGATAATTATACTCGGCATGTGTAAAAAGTAGTGATAATTTTGACTATATATATATATATATATATATATATATATATTGTAATTTTTGAGAAAAATAAAACATATTCTTAAATTTTAAGGTGTTTAGGATATTTTGAAGCCTTTCCAGAGTAAATCAAATTAATAAAAATATGAAACATTTAAGTTGAACTCATGCGTCCCCATATGTACCATCGTATAACTTCACACTACGAGTTTATTTATGTACGATGATAATGTTTTTAGATGCTATACTAAAAGGAAAAAGGAAAAAGTTAGGAAGTTGATTTATGATAGGGTTTCTTCAGGTATGGTCAACCATGAGACAAAAGTGCGACGCCGACCAGGCACTGAGCCCATTGATAACTGTTGACTCCAAGTTACCTATCTATCGAGTGGTACAACATCACGTTACATGCCTATGTTGGTATTAGAGTAATGGCATAATGCAGTGCTGCCTAAAGAATATTTTATTGGAGTGGGAAAGGCAAGGTTAATTTCTGGCAGGAGGACTGGGATGAAACCTACAGCACTTACCCCAGAACTTTATTTGTGTCAAGATAGGTAGAAAATATTTGGTCAGTAAAGAAAAAAGAAATTCAATGTGTGTTTAGGCCTCTCAGTCCGGGAACTTTGGCAATACACGGTCAAGCTAAATTACTTTATTGCCCCGTACATAGAGCCTCCAGACAATAAGTAGTAATAAAATTGGCAATTTTCTAAAATAACCCCCCCCCCCCTATTCCTCCCAATATTTTAGCAACGGCACTTAATCTGCGACTGATGAGTATCGAGTGCGACGAGCATCGTCATCGCTCAATTTCAGTGATTCATAGTTGCGTGTTCTCAAACTGGGTTCCACAGTTAACTGGCCAAAGTGCCTCAATTTAACACACAACTCTTTTTTTACGTCATCGGGACTCACCTGAAATAAGGTCTTGCACGAGCATGCACTCAACTAAGGTGGCCGCCAAGAATGTCGAAAATGTTATCTGACCAAAATGATCTAAGACTCAAAAAAGCATAAATGTTTGTTCTGTTGTGGATAGATCAAACCATCTCTGAAAGTCATACAAGCAAAGATGAGAATATCGAAAAACAATAAAAAAAAGTGACTAAATAATCCCTTGTCTTTTCTAGATTCGAAATCTGATAGAAAATAAGAACAATAGTTAAATCAATTTTAAGCTTTCGTGTTTCAAAAGAGAAAAGTTTTCAAAATGAAACTTTGACCACTATTGTAAGAAAAAGGTGCTACATTTTTAGATATATTTTTATTCTTTGTTAAGAAACTGTCACCCAATGTAATAAAGGTTGGAAGAAAAGAGCAACTTACCTAGGTGTGATCTAAAAATAGCATTCTTTTTCCGAGGCAAGTGGGTTATGTTTCATTTTAGATATTGACAACCGTGCAACTGGATAGAAATAAAGAAAATGAAATAGGGATCATTTTGGTATTATGAAATACGATTCTTTTATTCTCTTCGGAAGGGAATAAAATTTTGATGATCGGATGTAGAAATTTTTATTCAGTCACCGATTTGAATTTTCGGGTCTTAGTCACCAGGTTTACGATTGTACCAAACATGTTAAATTTTGCGCATTAATATGTTGTATATTTCTTTTTAGACTATAACTCAGTAAAAAAAGACGGTATTTTTTGTGAGTCGTCTCTGAACTTTAACCACGCTTTCCAAGTCAGATTTAATATATGCATATTGGTATTAAAAGGATATTTTAGTCTTGAAATTTGAAAAAATAAACTAGTTTTCTTGTATTTACAAAGCTTAAACATTTAAAAATATGTACTTAACAGAAGTTTTTCAAAATTACAATTATTTCCGGAGATATATATAGGTATTTTATGTATATATATATATATATAGTGACGATGCATATAAAAACTACCATCTCGGTTGGAAGGAATAGAACGATAGGAACGGATAGAACGGGGTTCTCCGTATACATGCGATTGTGTTCCCTCCAAAAGCCCTTCTCGTACTTTATATATATTTTAAAGTACAATAACCGAAAGTCTGAACTCATTAATATGGACTTTTGCACCAGAACACCTACACAATCGAAATTGCAACTTTTACAGCACTTTGAAATCTTAAGGAAGGCTTCATTCCCATTTTAAAAATGTTGACCCTTATGGGAATAAAAATCGGCCCAGAAGCTCATGCATTCATTATTAAACGTGAATATATGAGTGTTAAGCGTTCAGAAATACTAGCTTCTGACGTTTCAAAAGAGGTCAGAATTGCTGGTTTGGAAGAAAGAACTTCGGAAATGTGTTTATTGAAGTAGAGGAAGGCTCAATGTATATATGGAGCAAGAATAACAGATTGAAAAAATGTAAGTATAAAGTACCATTGTATGGCTTAGTCTGTGAGTCACTTAACCAGAAACTTTAAACCCTTTTTCTCGAAACTAATTTTTACGAGACTTTTGTCGTGATATCTCAAATTCTACTGAGCCAGTTAACTAAAAATTTGATGTCATCTACATTACTCTATCGCTCTAACTAAAACTAAACTAAAATTTTAATTTTTAATATTTTCAAAAATTCCGACATGTGAAAAAAACTGGTAAAAATGTGGGATTTTTTATTTGAGACAGCCGCTATTTACCAAAAAAAAAAATTTTTTTTTGTTGACTTCTTCAAAGTTTGGATGATAGCAGTATTTTTTTTGGATACATAATTATTTTTTTTTATTGCCAAGAGGGTTTCAATAATGACAGGCAGGATACACCTTTTTTTAAGATTTCCTACTTCATCAGTAATTTTTTTTTCTTATTGCACCTGATAAAATGCCTAAATGTTTTGCCTTAAGATTAGTATACCTCTGCTGAAGAAGTATAAAATCACTTTTTTTATATAATTTTATTTAAAAAGTCTAATTATTTACTCAAATAGACAAATGCTTCAAATTTTATGTATTTATCCACCTTGGTATTACTTTGCCCTCTGTACAAACAATTCCTTCATATCGGCGTAAAATCTTTGGGGAAAAAAGTAGCAGACTTGTATAAAGTTTACTTAATTTCAACATGGAACTTGTAGTATATAATACCTCCCTCATTTTTTAAAACAAATAAAAATAAAAATTGTATTTTCCAAGTACAAAGGATTTTTATTAACAGTGCAGTTATAATTATTCAGAAATGCAATTCCAGTTGCAGATGACTTACCGAAAAATATATCGAAATCTTATTATTTTATGGCTTGAAATAAAATGGATCTAAAATCAAATTCATTTGCATACCTGTAGACATAAAATTGCATATTCTATGCTTGATACAGATAAGCAGGGATTTAACAGACTTTGGGACTAACAAATCAGTCTAAGATATTTTATATAGTCCGAGTTTAAAGAATATTTTATATTACGGTGCTGTAATGACTAGATTATTGTATTTTGTTTAACAAAACACACCATAGATAAACATTTTTTTTATCTGATAATATACTTAGTGATTTTGAAAGATTAGAACTCATATTTAATCCAGAATAAAAAACAGGTGTTGACAAAAATTGTAATTTCTTAAAATTTTGTTCTGCTGCCAGGTAGATATTTTAGAGGATAAAACAGCTTATATTAATTAATTCCCTATTCAATCTGTTTAAAAATCATACTTAGGAAAATTTCAGAACTCCTTACAGTTATTTTAATTTGTAAATATTTTCCAGTGGTTTCTCACTATATATTATTTTTCTGTTTACTGTAACATATGTTTGAAAATGAGAAACAATTAAACGGATGTTTGATTGTTTGTTGAATGAAGAAAATGAAGTATGACCTAGAAGTGAATAAGCGAAACTTATTTAAAAATTATGACGGATGTACGGATTAACGATGTAACTGAAACAAAAATGGAAACGGTACTTATATGAATTATTCGTTCGAAAGAAACGTTTCTATTCAGCAAGTACTGAAACACTTTTTTAAATATAAATGGAAAACGTATTTTGTTTCACCTTTAAGCGTAGAGGAAAGTTAAAATATTGATTTTTTTTTACAATTTGATCTGAAATCTAAATCTATTATTTGAACCCTTTTAAAATATTAGAAAAATCATACGTAAAATAGTTGCTTAGAAAAAGTAAAAAATTTTGATGAAAAATTTAAAAACGCTAATGAACATTAATCATCAAACGCTTTCGTTTCCGAATGAAAAACTATTCAACCGAGCATGATTTAAAATTACTGTAAAATCTGGCGTATAACGCGCATTCATACTTTCAAGCTGCAATCTTTAATTTTTAGGTATATTTGACGCATAACGTGCAACCCTTTTTTTACGAAGAAAACTGAAATATGCGAATACAATGCTGTTATGTTTGGAAGCGATTTTTTTTAGTTATTTTCTTACGTTTTTGCAAAAATAGAATACTTTTAGATCTAGAACTTTCTAGTTTATTAAGAATGTCTTTTTTTAAAAAAATAAACAGTATTTTGAAATATGTAGAAGTCTAATTTTATCACGCTCAAATATTTTTTTTTTAAAGCTCTCATTTTTATACCGCGTATATCGCGCACCTAAAAATTTTCCATCTTACTTTTGATGTTAAAGTGCTTGTTGTGCCCCGAATTTTACGGTAGTTCACAGCTAGCTATCTTTGAATATATCCACTGAACAATTGTCACCTACAATCTCATTCCTTCTCAGCTATCATTAATTTTGTCATAGTAACAATTTTCCGTCAAACCCACATAAACATTCAAAGGTTCAACCTAATTCAATCGATACGCTGAATCATGTTTGTAACATGAACTCTCACAATAGCTATTAATGTATCATAAGGATCAGGAAAATGTTGCTAACATCTTAATACTCCGATCCATCAGTGCAAATATTCTTATTTTTGACGTTCATTGCTTTTAAATAATAGTTAACTAAAAATAAGCTATGTGGCTTTGTCTAAATCATAAACTGTCAAGACTTTAAGTATTAAGTCATACCATCACATAAAGTAAACCAATATTTCATTTAATTCCAATTCAGTCATTTACATTTTTAAGTACGATTCAATTGACAAAAATCGGTCAAAAAATAAAATTCAATTTTTTAGCTTAAATTATTCTTTATATATTTCTATATAACCTGACAAAATTTGAAAACTCTAAACTTAAAAAACACAGAATTATGCTAGCTTTTGTGTTCGTTTTTATTCCGTCCTGACAAATCAATATTTTAAACTTATTTATCTCGGAGAAAGATGAAATAACTAGTTTGTCTTCATTGAAAATGCTAAGGCTATTTTTCTATTGGCCCTAATGCTTTGATTTTTTTTACCTATTGCTAATAGTACATGTAACAAATGTTGGTATGCATCTTTGAATCAAAGCAATGCTTATATTTTCAAAAATAATTAAACTCAGAATTTATACATTTTTTAGGAATTTTCAATAAGTATTCATAAAGAGAAGAATTGTACAGATAAATCATGTTATCGAAAAACCCATAACAACTTTTGTTATGCATAATTTGACGTACTTGTAAATCAAATTTCATGCGTGTGTGTCAACTTTGTAAGAGGAGTAGCATTTTAAATTACTTCAAAAATTTTAAGTTTTTTCCTTAAAAAATTAAGTGGCTAGCTTTTCATGAAAGTTTTGGCACAAAATCTGTTTTACATAGTATACACACATAGGAGGCAACCAAAAATTTTAAAATCCTTAAATAAAAATTTTTTGCTTAAACCGTACCATCTGATCTCTAGGAGGGATGGCCCCTTAAATGAATAAATTAGGAATAGAAATTGAGTATTAGCAGCTAATGTTAATGTAAACAAGTTAGGACCAATTATGGATTAATTGATGAACAATCGGTTACAAAGCTCAATTCGCTTATCAGCATTTCCGTAAATTTTTAAAAATTTCATTGGCATAAAAACAATTGCCACACACTATTAAAATTTTCAAGTGCCCATAGCAAGTACAACTAAACACACCAAAATCTCATCACCTTTTCTTCCAAAGTCCCTCAGTTGTAATTAAAACACTTACACATCCTCAAAATTCTTTCCCCCGTTCAAATCAATCTTCACAGTCTCAACTAAAATAATTTCAACTATTCTCTTGTGAAGAATGTGAGTCTTCTGCGAGTTCTTAAATCACACTCACACTTCAAAGGCTCCTTCAACTCCAGAGCAGTGGGAGGAATAGGAGTTGGAACAATTCTTCGTCGTTACAACACAAAGCAGAATACCCTATTCACCGCCCTACACTCTAGGGACCCGATGCTCAGGAGTTTCGAGTAAATTGTTCTGGGCATTTGAGCTAGCGGCCATTCTCTATCAAAGGGAGAGAGACATGACCACCGTTCGGGTAATGGATTATTTAACCCTTCCTGTAAGGACATTAGTGGAAGTTGTGTCAACATTGATGTGGTCTCCAGACACAATAGGGTGTTCGTTTAACTCCTTTGCAAGTGTTGCCAAGGAAGGTTTTTATTTTCTTCATCTTTGCCCTTTGTGGGCTTCAGATCCTAGGATAATTTCCCGGAATGCTTTTGGAAAACAGAGAATCGTTGAAATAATATCAGGCCTTTGTTACTTAAGACTCTTTATACTAGAATATTGTCATGAGGGCATTTGTCCCTTTGATGTGTGTGCTTATTTTATATTCTTATTTAATATATTTAATAATTATAATTATAATTAATAATTATATCAATTAGCAAATATTGCTTAGAAATTTTATGTTTCAATATTTTCCATAATGGACTCAGACCTAATTTTTAAATGTGGTTTACACTTCGATTTTGACGAAACATATACAGTTGAATTAATTTTAAGAACAACTTTGAAAATTTGCTTTGCTAAAGGAATTTTCAAATCATATGACTTGAAAATATAAAATAAAGTTGATTTTGAATGATTTTTAAATTTTTAAAGACATGTGTAATATGTTTAATGAATCAGTTTTTGCAAATGCCGATTGTTGACTATGTATAAAGGAAAACAGAAATACAATTTAATATGTATCAACAACCTCTCAGTTTGAGAAACACTGTTGTAACCTTTTCGCCATGACATACTGATCAACGGAAAACACTATAGAGACGAGTGTGTCACATATGCATCCTCCCTAAATGTCACCAGCAGCTGAGTGAAGCTTTGGTAAATCGCGTTTCGTACTGATTCAACAGCTTTGTACATCCACTCGGAAAAGTGAATTGAACGTCCTACCGTCTGATAAGGGAGTCTGAGACTACTGGGTATATGACACATCCGTGGCACAAGGGTTAAACAGTCCTACACACCTTAAAATCCCAACGCTTTAGTAAGGAGTTCGCTCTATTTTTATTTATTACTCCATTAATTTTTAAGTTAATCTTTCCATATTATATATATATATATATATATATAAATTGGGGTACTTCTTGCTCTGTGTGTAATGCAGCCATTAATCGTATTGTAATGTATTACAATGAGTCAATAAATCGTGACGTACTCTAAGTCATGATTAGAGCGTGTGCATTGTAACAAGCATCGGTGAGGATAACGGGAAGTTCGTGCACGTGGTTAGAAAGTGGGGCACTAGTAGAGCAGTTGAGGTAGTAATGCGGGAGGCGACCCCAACTGACCTATAAGGGGCTGGGGACTCATCACACACACACACACTCACTTACTCACTCACTCACACACACACACATATATATATATATTTACAGTAGGAAAATTTTCATTTTAATTAGTAGTGATGAAATGGTCGTGGCCGAAAAATAAAAAAGAGGCTTGTTCGTGATCACATTGTTTATTTGAGTATGCTTCTCATACTCAGCCAAAAATACAAGCTATATTATTTAACTAGCAAATATTTATATATAGGAAAGAACAGGGGAAAACACATTGTAAAAAATGCAGTCACGTGTCTAGGTGAAGGGAATAACTAGTTATTTATAGAAATGTCATCATTGTTTAGGGAATATTAATCCCTATTACTAAAAGCGCATGTAAACCATTAATAATCCTATATTTCTTGGAATTACCGATAAATCTATCAAATTTCAAGGTCTAAAGAATCAGTAATAAACTAACATGTTTTTAATGCTTGAGAAAGAGATGCGTTTCAAAATAGAGTATTAGGATTTATGAATCAGATGTTATGAATAAAGGATATTCGAATTTTGAGTTGATATTAATTTAAGTTATTACATATATATATATATATATATATATATATATATATATATTATATAATATATATATATATATATATAAATAAAATTTCTAGTTACAAAAAAATTAGAAGAAATAAATACTATTCACTAAATACTGCTTAATTCAAAAATACCCACTTAATTTTTTAGTAGTTATTTTAATAAAGAAATTCTAAATAACAAGGATTAAAATTCCATAGTTTTTGTAATAGTTTATTAATATAAATTTATAATTTTTCCTAAATATAGTTACATCCAAATTCTAATTTTAGATAAAATTACTTATTTTCGTAGTATTTTTTTAAATCATATATTATTTTAGTGTCCCTAAGGTAATGACAGTATGTTTACAATTTTTAATTT
>BMAO01002151.1:0-19949 GCA_019973975.1 Trichonephila clavata | reverse complement strand
ATGAAATTAAACTTCGAAACGGATTCTCCAAAGCACAAGTACTAAATCTCATTTTGAAAACTCAGATAATTAAAAATCTAATTCTCAAGAATAGAAAAACTCTCCCATTTTTATATATTTGTTTTTTGGTGATATCGTGTGAAATTCAACTTTTATTATTAAAATATTTTAAGATATTTATTTAGACAAATGCACATATGCAGTTCTTAGATTTTGATGTATTTTACCTATAAATTGCTATTTGATTTTGCTTTTATTCGTGTACAATATTTAACATGCGAAGGCTTTTAAAACCATGGAAATAAAAAATAAAGGCATAAACATCTGTTGTACATGTTGTGCATTAGCTCTGAGCATAGAATTAGCTCTGAAGTGTGTATTTATTTTTTTTTATAATTATCAAAATAAAGTTTTATGAAATATTGATCTTTCATTCTTTTTTTCTATATATTCATTATGGCAGTATACTTTTTAATTGTTCTACACTTTTGCAATTTTTTATGGTAAGCAGTTTTAAATAAGCTAATTAACATTTCATAAAAGTTTCAGACTATTCCATGAATATTATATCATGCTATTCATGGAATGAAAACTTCAAACTCATTTTTCTCCGTGTTGTGAATTTTTGTACATATACAGTTATTCAAAACCCTAAGGCTTTTTTGATAATTGAAGAATGGTCTTGAAATTTTTTATACATGTTCTGAAATGTATGTTTTGTAAATCTGTGCATGGAATTAGCTCTAACATGTTTATTACTTTTTCTTAAAAAATTCAAATTTAAAATTAATGGTCTTTCTTGAGAATTTTTGAAATTTTAACAATAAAAAATATTAAAGAGCTATAGCAGAAAAAACACGTGCACAGTTTTATGTAGTATATTATAAGGTACCTGGAAAAAAATTTATGGAATTATTATTAAATATTAACCCCTTTATATAAAATACAATTAAAACTAAATATCAAATATTAAAAATTTTAAAAAAATTGTGGAGATAATACCATATCGCCTTAATGTAAGTCTATCGTTTTAATGTAAAGCTAACTGAAATTACAGTATTCTGTAACTAGGTATAGTAATTTATTTTGACAATGATTCATTGCTTAGCTTTAGGTGTATTTATTCATTTTTCAATAGGAATAACTGAAAGGACACTAAATATTGCATCTTTAAACAGAACAGAAAAATTAATTTAAGAGAACAACTAAATAACCAGAATTTCTGTGAGATTCTTTTCTTTCTAAGCTACAATAAAAAATCTCGACAAAAATTCGCAACTCCTCCATTGATAAATAAAATATTAAATTTAGAAGACAACTCGTAATCGATTATAGGATTACAGAGGAAGAATATAAAATAAATTTCCCGATAAAAAATTCTATCGAAAAAGACGAGTTGAAAGGACATAAAATTTACGGATAAAAATCAATATATATTTTTTAATTTATATTCTTTGGAGTGGGTAAAAGGAAGAAAAAAAAATGACAGCAAAGAATGAGGCGGGAAACCTATTTACTAGGACAAAAAGGAAATTCATATTAAGTTTAAAATAGAAGAGGCGATTTACTTTCAAAAGGACAGCGTTGTTGTGATTATGTGGTACTTATTTTCACAAAGCAGGGAATTTTTATAGATATGAGAAGAAAGTTAAAACTGTTTAATCTTTTTATTTATTTTTGGAATTAACGCAATGAATACCAGGAATAGAAGTTTTATTGGAATTATAATGGACGTATGAACATATTTCTCATATTTTCTCCAATAATGTTTTATATAGAAATATTATTTCAATTTTTTTAAAAAATATGTAGTGAGTTCTTACTAATGTTTCCCTTAAATAACCTCTGGGTTTGCTAATGATGTTATTTGACTTGAAAGCCTCACTTTGTGAAGGAATATAACACTGTACTTGTAAAATACGGTTTCGAGATCACACGGCACAAAACTTGAATTAAATGAATTTTTTTTTTGTTGAAAAATACTCTTCTATAGAACATAGCGGAAAATTTAAATCTAATTGCAATGTTCTATAGCTGTCTATATAAAAAAATTTTAAAATAATTGCAAGATCGAAGCAAACAGGTAATTGCAACTACGCTAAATAACTTTTGTAATGATGGAAAAATGAATAGTGAAGAAGAATTCAAACCAACTTTGAGGGGAAAAAATTTATATCTGATTAATATCTATGAGAGTGATGAGATGAAATTTGATTCTGTCATCCAAATAAACCCTTTTTATTTATTTTATAATAATAATAACTATTTTTGAATGCATTTTCTTTTAAATTTTTGTATTTCATATTGTTGTTTTTGATTAAAACCTTGAAGGGTTTTTTTTTCTTCATTTGTATGTTTTATTGAAACGAAATTTCTCTCTCAGCTATCATCAAATTTTATACCTTATCAAATTTTACATCTTTACATTATTTCTGAAATAACACGGGAATACACAATGCCTTGATTTATGTTATTTCAAAGTTTCGTATAACGCGGTTTCGATACAACGCGGTATAAATTGCCCTGATTTATCTTATCTACAAAAACATAGCTAAATAGATAAATAAAATAACTATTAAAATAAATAAACAAAAAAAGTCACCAATAATACTGTTTCGATATAGCATGTTTCGAATTAACCTTGTTATACTAGGGACACCGGTATATGCAAATTGGCATTGCTATTTAAATAGATTTGAAATGAAGGTAAATGAAGGTTGCCTCAGAGTGGATGTTAGCAAATCATTAGTAAAATCTCTGAAATTTACTAACGTTCTCACAACGAGATTGACTTAGTAAGGTAAGTAATGTCGTAAATTATTTAAGGACTAGAATGCTTAACCCTTTATTTACTGATGGTATTTATAAGCTCCACTCACTTTAAAATTACATATAGAATAACCATTTTTACGAATACTCTGATCATACTTAGCAGGAATATTCTTTTAAATCCACGTGGCTATGGTAGCCAAGTGGTCTAGGCATCGGATCATGGCTAGCGTGTCTTGAGTTCGAGCCCAGTACCACTAAAGACCTGCCGTGTAGGGGAGCGATGCACGTTAAATCTGTCGAGAGCTCAAACGTGCTCCTTTGGTGTGGTGTGTTAGTTAGAAGAGGGGGTACCAGCTCACGTGTCGTCCGCGCCACTTGAACATGGTTCAAAATTACGCGGACCGTCGCCAAAAGCCCT
The DNA here is from genome assembly GCA_019973975.1 of Trichonephila clavata. Lineage (NCBI taxonomy): Eukaryota > Metazoa > Arthropoda > Arachnida > Araneae > Nephilidae > Trichonephila > Trichonephila clavata. The sequence continues at coordinate 16,759 of BMAO01002151.1, read as the reverse complement.
TGTGTATATAGCTGAACAGTGCGACGTAAATATTCACTGACTCTTTTAAATCCACTCTTCCAATTTATATGACAGCACGGGTTCTATAATGAATATTTTAGCGGGGAAGGTGATAGTTTTACAGCAGAAATTTCGTTTTTAGCTGACACTTTGATTCAGATTGCGAAGACTGTCATTTTGTTCCGAAAAACTGGTTAATGTCAAAGAGTAAGTGTCTTTTTTTTTTAATGTTAATGAAGACCTTAGAAAACGATTTGACTATTTATTTTAAGTGAACAGTCTATGCAATTAACTATACAGTTGAATATCTTTAATTAATTAATTAACTCTAACGGATTAAATTTTCTAAAGTTGAGGATTTTGTTCATGTATATCCCTTAATTTTCAATGTACTAGTGATTAAAAAAAATATTGCATGGAAAAATCTGCAGTAAATCATAATGCGGTAGATAAAGGGTTAAACCATTCCCCGTGTATAAGCATTTTTGATATTTAATCAAGAATAAAGCATTTATTAAATCTTCTATTTAATCTACTACTTTTTGTGATTACTTCTGATTCAACATTATCTGTGAGTCCTACTTTCATTTTGATAACTTTCTCGGCGTACCAGTGTTTTAAATTCCGAAAAAACTATAAGGCAATTTACAATTTCTGTTCTGAGGATTACCGTGTGCTCTGTGTATTTTCGTTCTACATATAGAAGGCTTTATATTTTTGTAACTGATCCTTACCTCTTTCAAAATAAGCATACTAGTTACCTGTTAGACACCAGGAGGCTTTACAGCACTAACTAGGTGACACATTTAAGGCAATAACAATAGATAGCATTTTAAAGGTTACTTTTGAAGGTTAAAGGACTGGGTTCATGAAGACACCCTGAACAGCATTCATTTAAAGTGATTGAATTTACTTATAGGCGTTTGCTAAATTACTAATGAATACGGTCAAACATCAAAATGGAACGTATATTCTTTTTCTTGTGCGCTATTTTAGTATCGGAAGAAACTGTACATTCATCTTCTTTTATCCCTTTCTTTTCAAAAACTCTTGTCATACACTCTAGTGATCATTCGCTCTATTTTCAAATCCCAAGTTGCGATCTCTGAAAATTTAGTTTATCAGTTTATTTCACAGATGCTGTAAAATCCCCTCTCAGAGAAAGGGAAAAGGAAAAGGAATGCTCTTAAGAGACGTGCTATCGACAGTGTTTAGGGAACATAAAAAATAAATAAAATGAAATCTGGAATTCTTAAAAGCGTACTCAATTGGAGTCGAAAATCAAGTATATAAAACAAGTTACGATTCTTGATGGATCGATGAAAGTCTTTATATCTTACTCAACATAGCTTCAAAAAGTTAATAAATACATTCGTTTGGCTTATCTTTAAAAATGTCTGGGTTTAAATTTCTAAAATTATAAGAAACATATATTTATATCATTACATTCTTAACATTTTTAAACATTCTACAAATGCAAAAGTTTCTTTTTATTACAATATATATATATATATATTGGTGTCCAAAAGTTAAGCATAATTGATAATTATGTGAATAAAGAAGGAACTGAAAATCAGAATGGTGGGAAACGTGATATGCGAGTGTAAAATGGTTGTAAAATAAGAAAGCAAATCAAGAGAATGATAATAATTAATTTTATTATCCAAAGTAGCAGTTTGAAAGAAAACTGAGCATAGCAAGGATTCACACTTTAAAGAAAAAATGAAAGAAAACATTAAATAAAATACTGATGCTGCAGTTTAATAAGGCGTGGAGACCCCTCCGACAGCTAGGCACGCTGCACAGCGATTTATCATACTTGCTATGAGATGATGAATGAGTTGTAGGCTCAAACGGTTCCAAGCTTCTTGGAGAGCCCTCTTTAGTTCTGTAACGGAGCTCTGTGTGTGCGAAAGGGCTGCAATTTGTCTCCCGAGCATATCCCACACATGCTCGATAGGATTTAAATCAGGGGAGTTCGCAGGCCACGACACGCACTGGATGTTTTCCTTTTCAAGAAAGTCATCAATCAGCACCGCTAGGTGACATGGCGCATTATCATCCACATGAATATGAAGTCAGGACCGACAGCACCTCGAAACAAGCGAACATAAGGCTCAAGAACTTCGTCTCTGTATCTTTGAGCAGTCACAGACCCCGTGTCAAAGAAATGGAGGTCTGCGCGGCCGTCCATCATGATGCCTGCCCATACCATTACTCCCCTTGATGGAAAATGATGTCTTTCCGTTATGTTTCTTGGTTCAAAACGTGTTCCGCGTTCTCTCCATATCGTTACCCGCCGAGAATCACTACTCCGACTAAACCGGGACTCGTCACTGAACATCACATTGGCCCACACTCCAATGTTGATGTTTCAAACTCCAGTTCAAACGAGCGCGTTTATGCGCAGACGTGAGGGGAATGCAAACGGAATGTTCTTCTAGAGTTATAAAAGCAGAATCACTTTCGTTGAAGGGAATTCTCTCTGTTCTATAAATACATGTTAAATCTAACCGTGTGGAGATATTTCAATCTTCGTGATAATATATATATATATATATATATATATCCAATAAACATAGTTTATAGAGGTTAAAAAAAAATTGTACATGGAAGGAAAGAATCAATCATTTATTAATAATTAAATAAATTTTCTAGTATTATTTTATTTGAGGTTTATCTAAATTTATGCTTCAAAAGTAGGGTTTTTTTAAGTTTCATAACATTTTCCGATTAAACAAGTTATTTAAATCAAAATAACATGCTTTTTTTCCCAATTTTTTTATTATTTATTTTTTATTGAGAACATTTATCATGGGAGCTTACAACGGAAAGGAAAGAAGGTAGGATTACAACACAAACATCCATGCCTTATCCGGGATTCGAGCCCAGGCCCTACGGCACAGCAGTCAGCGTCACTAGCCACTACACCGGATGGGCACCCCCCTTACCCCCCACCCCTATTTGAAGCAATTTTTGGTAGATTAACTGGTTGAAAGGTTACTGGTTGAAAGAAACTGGTTTGGTAGATTGTCTAAATTTATCTCCTACATTAGTTTAATAAATTATACCAATGTAGGAGATAAATTTAGACAATGAATAAAAAGTTATTTCCATGAAACCAAACGTATGGGCCATGAAACCAAACCATGAAACCAATACATCATGCAATGAAATAAAAACTTGTGAATTGAAAAGTAAGTAAATTAAATTTAAAATGTATATTTTAATATGCTTAAAACGGGCAGTGAATAAAACACAATATTCAATCACAAATTTTGTCTCACAGTGAATGAAAAAATACATTGATAACACATAAGAGAACTTCTGCCAGAAAATGTTTCCATATGTTAGACTCGAGTATTCAGTCATTTAAATTTCAACAATAGAGGAAAAGGCCTTAAATATCATAAGATTCATGATCTAATTAAAACATATGTCGCAAATATTTAAGAAAAATAACTCTATTTTTTTAATACAACGAAACAAGTCAATTTTAATGGATTTGGATGATTTTAGTTGTTGGTTAAATGCATAACTTTTGTTTATAATAGTTTTTTATTGTATATTCAAAGGTGGCAATTAAATGATGATTATTTTTAACGAAAAATCGATGGGAACTTCTTTTTAAAATTATAAACACTCTAGCATTTATTTTTTGTACCCAAAATGAAAACAAATGAAGTTAAAAATATTTCTTGAAAAATTTGAAAATATTTTGGAGTAATTTTAAAGTGTAAAAATATCTGTTTTTGATTTGCCCCCCCAAAAAATCTTTATTTTTTTTCGGGGGAGGGAGAGGGAGAGGGAAGGAGATTTAGCATACACATTTGCAGTATTGTTACAGCTAAATTATTTTTTCCCGATATGTGAGCATTAGTAATTTTTTCAAAACTGTCTTTACTAAAATACATACTTTGTGTTTAAACTCAAAGAAGCAATTGCGTATATATATAACTATACTCTAGAAAATTGTAAGAAAATTTTTTGAAATAATTCCTGTTTTTACTAAGAAATTGTTAATTACTCTGTATTAAAGTAATATTTGCTTTCATGGTGTAGCAGATTTTAAGTTCAGAATTTGAAGACACAGAACGACATCTAAAAATAATCTTTTAAGACACGAGATAATGAGATTTCAAGATATGGTCATTTCGTGCGACTTTTGATTTTTGTTAGTCGTATTTGACTTGTCCACATTTCAGATGCAATCCTTCATGAAAGTTAATTTCTATGTAATCGTAATAATAAAAAAAAATCTCAAAGTATTAGAAAAAGTTAAATACAGTTTTCGTCGATGATAAAAATTAAGTCAAGATGTTGCGAAATAACATAGTAAAGAGATTAATTGCAATCACGATTCAACAAAAGAAATCTATGGTGAAAATGACGATCCAAAAATGCTTAAGGAATAATAAGAGAAAATACAGAAAGATGGGAAATATTTTAACTATTATGTTCCATTCAAATGTATTAATGCGAAACTGGGGCCGTGGGTAGCCTAGTGGTTATAGCATTGGATTCCACACCGGAAGGCCTGGGTTCGAGGCCCGATGCCACCAAATAATCGCCGAGTGCACGCGGAGAACGTGCTCGTTAAATCAGTGGGTCCGAATGGTGTCGCCATCTATCGTGTTGTGTGAGTAAAATCGTACTGTCACCTACTTGGGGGCTCAAAGCTTAGGATAACGACAGGCGTACTTACATATCAATTTAGTTAAAGAATGCTTCCCTTGAGAATGAGGAGCATTGAGCATGAGAAGCTAGCGTATAATATACGGATATATTATAGGCTAATACAGTTTTGCATATAAAAGTGTCTGAACAAAAGGAATTCTGCGGCAGTCATTGCAACAGGAGCAGCGATTTTAATGCATTAAACAAGAACAGTTTTAATTGATATAAAAATTTATTACATGCATACATTATAAATAATTTATTTTATTATAAGTTTATAATATATATTATAAAAATATGAATGCGTTGTATTAAAAAATAATATTTGATGTTGAAGAAAAAATACTCGTGTGTAATTTTTCTACCCTCTTCATTTAAAGCCATTTGTTTCTGAACTTAAAAAAAGTTTTAATAAAATAAGTTTACGGAATGTCACAGTCACTTGGCAGATAGTTTTCGTTTGACAAATTTCCAGAATGTTTTCCTCCTATGTGAGAGCTGACATCAGCTTTGTTATTGTTTCATCTACACGATGTTTAGTTCTTTATAAGTGTAGTGGCAGAAATCTCAACACGTAATTTAAAAAATGGAAAACATGATATTATTTTTATATAGCAATATTATTTTGTTTTCCTCTTAAAAATAGAACTAAAGTACAGTGATTAATGAGGGAAAATAAAAGAATTTTAGCAAAAAATGTCCAAAGGTTTTGGAGCTACTCAAAAGGGTCTTGAATAAGTTATAAAAGATCAGATATTTAGATCTAAACGTTTAGTAAATATGTAATTACAAATGACAAACATGATTATTAGCAAGTTTAAAGGGCGTATCTAAATTGAAGACTATCGTTTATCAACCTAGTAACAATGTTGGTAAAAGATATATAATGAATCGAGTGAAATAATTTAAAAGGAATAAATAAAGTGTAAAGGAAACCAAGTAAATGAATTTTAAAAATCTTGAACATTTTTAATTTATGAATACAACCAATGAAATAATTGCTATTTGTCTTCAGAATATAAGTAAATTGTGTTAGAATAATAAACAAGATATCAATCATTGGCATGACCAAGTTATTTTAGCACGTTTTTCACATGTTGTATTTTACAATAATGCAACTAATGAACTTTTTACTAACAGAAAGTAGTTGTGTACTGTACTAAAAAAAAATTAAAAATGATTAAATTTAAATATGATTTGGCTCATCTAGGGCACAAATGCGACCAAATGCCGAAAATCCGAGGTCAATGGGTTGCTTATTAGCTGAGAAAAAGGTACGACAAAATATGGAACGAAGACGAAATTTGCGTTTTAATAGCGCTTTTGTTCCACTACGTGAAAAACGAGCTAAAAATATTAATTAAAATACATTAATAAAAAAATATCAAAATAAAGAGGAACATTTTTCATCATAGTAATAAAACAGAATAATGTCCAAAATTTTAAAAATTAAATTTATATAAGCAAATACACAAAATAAATCTTAAAAAATCAGTGTTTATGTAATTTAGTACAGCACTCGTTTACTAACGAATTGATATGTTTGTCATGAATAAATATTACGTGGACTTCGATTAGACATTGATTTTGTCAGAGAATCTAGACTAGGGCATAATTTATAAAAATTTACATTCGGTTAATTTTTAAAGGTGTATGATGGTGGAATCAAAAAATAAAAGATACCTTTGCCAATAAAACAAATAACCATCAGTTAAAAATTAAGACAAATTATTAGATATTTAAGTATAAAAATATTTAGTGTTAAATCCAAGAATTAAGTCCCTTGCAAGTGTACCGCAATTACTATTTTACATCAAATCAACAACATTATATCAAATAGAGTTTCTAAATAAACACACACAAAATGAAACAATGAATCAATATATTTTTCACAAAAAATCTTTTCTACTCATCACCGAATTAACAAAATATTTTTTTCACTGAAAGGCCAACCAATCACGCGCTGCCATTACTTTTTCAGAAAGAGGAGGAGGAAAATATGCTTTTAAAATATATACATACACTATAACATAAGTTTCTTTTTCTTGTAGAACTTATTATACACTGCTGGCCACCATAAATGCAACACCAAGAAAGACAAGAGATAGCACAGCAAAATTTATTTTGTAGATAACATGTTAACCAAGTATCAAATGATTAAATTTATAGTCTTCTGTGAAGCGTGGTTCCTGCCAGAATCAGTAGCCAGAGTAGTCGCCATTGTTGGAGATCACCGCTGCCACACGCCTCAGCATTGATTCAAAGAGACTTTGGATGTGTTCTTGGGATACAGGAAAGCAAGTAGCTTCCACACGTTGCCAAAGTTGATCTGGTGTGGCAGCTGAGGGTGTAATCTGGGTCAATCGTTGAGTGACCATGGACCACATGTTTTCTATCGGCGAAAGATCCGGAGAGCGAGCCAGCCAGGGAAACAATTCAATCTGGGGATTGACGAAGAACCTTTGGGCAATGCGTGCCACGTGTGTTCGCGCATTATCCTGTTGAAATATGGCTGTGGCCAAGCCCTGAAGGTAAGGAAGGACAACTGGCTCCAACACCTCGGAGTTGTAGTGCTGGCTGTTTAAAGTACCTACAATGCGTACTAGAGGAGCGCGGGAGTGATATCCAATACCGCCCCATACTATAATACCCGGTGCAGGACTAGTGGGACAGTGCATAAAGCAGCTGTTCAGCATCCTCTCTCCACGGTGTCTCCAGACTCGAATCCAACCATCGTGGTGTTGCAGACAGATGCGTGACTCGTAGGTGACTCAATGCATCAAGGGTAGACCAAGCAATGGATGTTTTGCGGGCAGGCCACTCTGCTGTAAACGGCGTCGAATTGTACGCGCAGACACTGAATGATGCGTTACAGACTCAATGTGCTGTGCTATGGTTTGTGATGTGACTGAGCGATCCGTCACTGCCATGTGCCCTATTTGCCTGTCCTTACGTGAAGTGGTGCACTGAGGTGGATGTGATCGACCACGTCGGTCCGTCGTACCCTCTTGCATCCAACGGTCACATATTTGCATTACAGTTGTTTGGTTTCGTCCACCACGAATACCGATTTCCCTGAAAGATAATCCACAATCTCGGTAGGCCACTCTCCTTCCTCTATCAAACTCAGATACTTAATCAAAAGCTGATCGCTGTTTTCTACGAGACATAACTGATCGTTTTTTGAAAAAACCACAAGAAAAACACAATTGCCGAACTTGAAATCGTCGAAATCTCCAAGCCTTAAATAGCGCTTTGAGCTGGCGCCACAGGCGTGCGTGATGTATGTCTGCGCTGAAATTCTAATAATTTGCATATCTTACCTCCGCTAATGCATGTTGTAAACTTCGTGTTATTTGCGTGCTTCCTTCAAAGTGTTGCATTTACGGTGGCCAGCAGTGTAGTTATTTCATCATTTTATATATCATTTTCGATTTATTTTTATATCATTTTAATTCATCTTATAAAAATAAACTATACAGTAATCGTGCATTTTTCATCTCCAGTTACAAACCTATGCTAAAATTCATTCGAATGTATAAAATGGCAAATATTCAATGTGCTGACAGATTATACGCACATTTCATTTTTTGATCCACGTTATAAAGTATTGATGGGAAATTATATAATCTAAATGTTAAAAAATAAATAATGAAATAAATGGTCGAATAAATTTATTTTTTATTCAGAAAAAGTGTTAGAGTTATATTTGATCTACTTCCAATTTTTCACTTAAAATAAAACACTTATTCTTGGTTTCAAAATATCAGTCTGTTCAATGTGTTTCTCATATTTATTGTACATAATTAAAATCAGTTATGCAGTGACACCCGGAATTAAGGCAATTATACTCATCTAGAGCAATAATCCTTTCATTTCCTAACACTTAAAAATAAGCATTCACAAAGCTTTACTTACAAATAAATGCTACATGTTATTATTCCTTGCTTTGTCGCGTAATTTGCCTTTATTACGTAAAGGGATTAAATCTAAGGAGTACAAACGAGCTATTTTCTCTTTCTAAACGAGCAACTTGACGTAAACTAAGTGGACAAACTATCCGGCAAAAGATCTCCCCTGCTATTTTACGTTTGTCTAGGTTGAAGAAAATGTAAGCGCATCTCTCTCTCGTTAATGTAATTGCGTTTAGAGGGTTGCAAAAGGTCTCGGAATTTCTTCCAATTGTATTCTAGTTAGTTTCGATGAAACCTAAAAATTGATCTCGTTGTTCCGAATTGTAGAAAAGAACATTTTTTCTCTTTGGATTGTTTGTGAATTGTTTATATATGTGGTCGAAGGAATATTGAGTATGTTTGCTGGTTTTACCTATATGAAAGTAACAACCCTAAAAATGTGAGTTTTTGAGGCTTATTTTTATATCTATTGCTTCATTCAGAGTGAATCTATTCTGTTTTATTGATTGTACTTCTTAAAAAAACTCACTTTCATTTCCTAAAGTTAGTTTTATCTAATTCAGTGAAAAATGAAGCACGGGCTTTTAGAGAAAACTTTTCTTTTACACTTTTAGATGAGAGATTAAAGGACATATAGATTAATTTAAGTAACATGCCGAAAGCGAAACATATTTTTCTCCTTCTTTCTTAAAAAAGTAGATAACAGTGCATTAAAATGATTTTTTTAAAAATTTTCCTTAAATTAATGTGGGACGGCGTCTAGGGGAAGGTTCTATTTTAATGTTAAAATAAGCACGCAGAATTAAAATAACTTAATTTATTAATAACACAACTAAAATATTTACTATCTACAAGGGGTTTTAAATAATTCGAGATAGCACCATACTAATTCCGAAAAAACACGTACTCTTTTTCAAAACAACGAAGAGACCGATTTCCTCTGACCTGCCTTCGTTCAAGCTTTGGTGCAACTCCCAGTTTTTCCTTTCTGCCCCTTTATAAATACAGGACCTCATCGTATCGGGCAGCTAAAATTCACGTGGTTTCGATTAGGGGTGCCATCTCTTACAAAAAAAATCAAAAGAAGTAAACGAAAACTTGCACTCTTTTCCTACAAGTTCGGCCATCCTGGGAATCACTGACCTCAGTGATTTTACATACCATACAACAAAATATCGGCCTCTGCAAAATTAATATTAATCGGAGAGATAATTTAAATCTTTGTAAGAGTAGATCCTTTACATGATCGTAATCATTACACTTATCAGTTGGTTCTCTTGCGATCAGATGGGCAATTTCGACGGGTATTAAACCTATAAGTTTTTTAACCCAATTTTTTTTCGGTAAGAAAGTTAGTTCTGCATGACGCTCAAATAAGGTAAGATCCAAACCAATATCTTCCTTCATATTAAACTTATGAAAAGTTTCGTGAAACAGTTTATTCGATGCTTGAACGTTTTCGGTGTTATTCGGCATACCGGCAGTCTGTTGCGCTTGTATTCGCAACTTCTCTAATTCGTACTCTCGTCTTTCTCTCTCATCCTTTCGCATATCCTCTCTCTCTCTTCTCTTTCTGTACGTTCCTCCACTATGCTATCAAGCATCTTTTTAACATCGTCTTCAACGTAATCTGGGCTTTTTACGATCAGCTCCTTTAACTTCAATTTTGTGATACCTGCTTCGATAGTAAGATCCAAATCCTCGGCGAGTGACACCAAATCCTCTTTCCTTTTCGCGAGTAAGAATGCCATTTTTATACTCAGAATGGTGACCCAGAGAAAAACTTAAATTTTTACCCAAGTTAAATGAGACAAAACCATTAAAATGACACACAAAAAGTTTACTCACTTAAAAAGAAACAAAAGATAATTTAAATAAGATGCAATTATCAATTATAAACAATTAAAGACAAAAATTGACTTTTTAAAGAATTCCCGGAACTTAAATCCTTTTACAAAACACAACAGTATTACAGTTAATATCAATTTTATTTTTTATTAAAAAAAAAAACGCGTTCCTCTCATTTATCAAAAATAAATTACTAAGAAAAAACACGGAAAGTACTTAATTTATTAATAACACAACTAAAACATTTACTATCTACAAGGGGTTTTAAATAATTCGAGATAGCACCATACTAATTCCGAAAACACGTACTCTTTCTCAAAACAACGGAGAGACCGATTTCCTCTGACCTGCCTTCGTTCAAGCTTTGGTGCAACTGCCAGTTTTTCCTTTCTGCCCCTTTATAAATACATGACCTCATCGTATCGGGCAGCTAAAACTCACGTGGTTTCGATTAGTGGTGCCATCTCTTACAAAAAAAAAATCAAAAGAAGTAAAAGAAAACTTGCACTCCTTTCCTACATTAATTATTTATTTATTTTTTGCCTCGGGTAGAATATATATAACATGACTTGGAGTACTTTTAAGTTGATGTGTTTGTGATTGATAGGAATAATGGAAAATGCAGCCATTTATTATATGACAGTTTATTCCAGGGGTTCCACATTTCGTACTGTGAGAAGAACTGTTTCAAGCGTCTATCGTGAGAGAGGAAAAGTTTGTGGTGTTAATCAGCTGAAGTCGAAGTCACAGTAGTTATGTGGGAGGTGAGTTGAGTTGTACTGGGCAAGAAATCTACCTAACTGACATATAAAGGGCTGAGAACTCACTACAAACATACACACACACATATATATACAATATATATAATAATCCCCAGTAATATAATCCTTTTAAATTTCTTTTAATTATCTGGTCCATCCCTTCAGGACCCACATTTTAGTAATAAAAAAGCCATCCGCCTAACGGCAGTATTTTAAACTACATCTAGGTACCCACTTTGATCATGTGATTTGAGGCGCATATAAATACCGAGATTCCTGGAGAACGACTCTTTTTCGCTTCTGTATTTGTCCGTATCAACATGTAGCCGGCTGCAGCTTGGTTTGTGTGTATGTTGTGTATTGTGTCGTCCTTGTCTTTCTTTATGTGTTTAAGATGTATAATAAACAGATTTAATTAATCACAGGACTGCCTCGTCAATCCCAGCCAAAGAAACCATCAACAATTGCGATCATAGTAAGAAATACATTTCAACGGTCACGTCTATTTCATATATATATATGTTTAAACTAATTAGTCTCTTAAAGTTTTGCTATTTAACATTTGGACATTTTCCTCTCAGTCCAAGAAACAAGCGAACAATGAAGAACATTTAGTGAAAAATATGCTCACTGTTTAATTTAACTGAAGAAAATTAAACAAATATTCAAATAAAATTGATCATGAATGGTTAAATCTTCTAAAGAAGAGTTTATTGTTCTATTTATAGAATTTTACGATGAGATATAATTTTTTTTTTAGCTGTATATATATCTCTCTCAAAAAATATCCTATTTCTGTCTCTAAAAAACATTTTTAAGAGATACTTGTGAATATAAATTATTAAATTTAATTCTCAATTATAAATTTTTCCTTTTCTAATTATAAAAAGAAACAGAAGACACAACCATGTTATTTAGATATAATATTCCATTTATTTTAAAAAGGGTAAGGTAATAAGCAATTTACAGCAATTCATTATAGCGACTAAAGTTTCAAAAGTAAGTTAACGACAAATTAGTCCAACTTCAATTCCGGAATATTAATTAACAATTAGTCCTAAGCGTATCCTTTTTTATCACGAACGTAGCAAGCTCAAAACTTGTTCACTCGAAAAAAATGTTTTTCAACCATCATTACTAGATGGAGCCACGGTTGAAAAACAGAGCTCGTGTTGAAAATTAACTCCATTCTAAAATATCGGGAACTTGATCTTAAATATTGTTTAGTTTTCCTCCTCTTTTTTTTATATGAGAGAAAACGTCAATAATATGCATACGAGTGTAATTTTGCATTTTTGTACGATTGAAGGCATTAAAATTTCGCTGACTTAAATATACCACAGAATACGAATAGGATTCAATATCTCAAGTTTAATTTTTATTTATTTCTATGCTTAGGCTTACAAAAAATAATTTCATATTGTATTTTTGCCTTTCACATGAATTGCACTTAGTTCAAAATGAATGACAAAACAATTGAAAATGTAGTAGAATTTAATGACATAAAACTAATAGAGTTAAAAATTTGACACATTCATTTCAGTTCAATTTTCAGTTTTCTACATAAACTCATTGTGAAAATTTTATTTTGAAAATCTGTTATTCAAAGCAATGGAATAAATAAATTAGAAATGAAGGAAATTTTATTAGATGTATTATAATTATGAAAAGAACTGTGAAAGCATTAATGTTTACATTTACAGGATTTTATGTAAGGACAGTATAATATTGATGAAAGTATAAATTTTCTAAACTTTACGGTGAGCGGAATAAATTTTGATAACTCTACTCTCAATTAAAGCAAATTAAAGCTCTACAAATATTGGCTATTTTTTTTTAAAAAAATATATAAATTATTTATGAAGATATAAAGATGACCACAATTTATAAAAAAGGGAAAATAGTCGTTATTTTTTGTAGCACAAAGTAACTCAGAAGTCATACAATTTTGAAATACCGTAAAATGTTTTTGTTTCTTTTAAATTCTGATAAAATAATTTTAAAAAAATCTTTACACTTTTATCTTTTTAAAAATTTTAGTTTTATAATAGAGTGAAGAAAAAAATATTCATATCACCTAAGCATTACATAAATTCTATAGAATATCATAGAATATATCTATCCTCACTTAAAAAACCTGTGCATATGTATAAGATATACTTAAATTCATAATATCTATGTTATATAAGCATTTCCATGAAATTTAAATCACATATGCATAACCATAATATCGATATTGAATATGCGCATTTCCATAATTTCCTTATTACATAGACATATTTATTATATCTATATTGTATATTCCTACAACATATTTTTATCCATAATTTTCATATTTTACATATTTATATTACATATCCATAATATTAGTTTTCTATGCATATCCATAACATCTGTTGAACAAATGCATATTCATATAATATCTATATTACATATGTATTTCCATATCACATTTTTTTATGAACATCTATGTGACAATCTGATACACATCTTTTTAAAACGTTCGAATGAACTGGAGAAGATAAAGTATACATCTCTGTTCTTGTATTGCACATTGAAATAAAAATAGTAAAAGATAGGAAAATGTCTAATCTTATCAGATAGCTGTTTTTTATCATTACATGAAAGTTACAATCTTAAAATAGGTGCGAAAATTCTTTTTATTGTAGAAAGAAACTAAATGACGAGGACATTGCTAGTTCTGCGTTTTTTTTTAAAAAATATTACATCGTTATTTCACTCAAAAAGCCTATGGCACGACGGTTAAAGTATGACCTACTACGAACCTTGCCACCATATTCACTATTGCCTATTTATAGAAGATCTGTTCAATAAGTATCCGACCTTTGGCCAGAAAAAATATATTAGTTACCTTGCGGGATGGGAGTTCTCTAATAAAATTTAAAGTAGGTCCATTGCACTTACACATACTTAGCCAAGCATTCCTTTCACTGCCGAATGCACTTCTAAAATTCTTCTTTTAGAATGGCGTTCAACTCCGTCGCGTTCTACATTATCTCACCTCTACTCAGAAAACGGGATCCTTTCAATGTCATTTCCATTTTCGGGAACAGCCAGAAGTCGCAAGAGTCAGGTTCCGCGTTGATAGTGTCCAGTAGGTCTCGTGCAACAGCAGGATGGAGATGTTTCTGTTTCACCGACAGAAGTTAGGGAAAAAATTTTGCAGCCACTCTGCGTATGATTACACAAAGTTGCAAGTGCAGAACCTGTACTGATCTTAACGTGCTCAGAAGTCTCTCGTACGGTCAAACGACGATTTATAATTAACATTTTTCTACCTTTTCAACAATAGCTGCGAGAGATTTGTGGCCTCTCAGAACGCTGGTCACTCTCAATCGATGTGGGGCCACTTATGAATCGGTGAAACCCCTGCTTAATCGGTGTGACACTTAAAACTTCATTTCCAAACACTTGGTGAATCTTACGAATTGTTTCCCTTTGAAAATCATCAAGCGTTTGACAAGAAATTTGATGCATCACCTCTGCTCAACTCATTCAATCATTTTAGAGAATAAAACTCCGACAAGCACATATAACAGCAATTACTCGACTGCCTGCAAGAAATGACTGATACACTGGACGAAGGGTAGGAAATTCAAGCATGTGCTTTATGCTGTCATCTCCACTGTACACAGTGGCGTTGCTTTTGAATCTCTACTGTGCGTGGTAAAATTTAAAGTCGGGCTCTTTTTGAACAAATCTTATGAGAGAGATGCGTCCATTGAATGAAATGATACTAAACTCCAGCAATTTACCGAATATTTTTAAATATTTCTAATCCAATTCCTTTGCAGGTTTCTCGGTATAATATTGTATTTTAATGCATATAATGTAATACTTTTAATATTATAATATTGTATAAATACAAAAACTGAAATGCGATATATTTTGTTAACATAATTATGATTAATAATAATCTGTTAAATATACTTAAAACATAAAATATAATTTTGAATAATAGATAATGTGCATTTGTAATTTAATTTTTAAGCATTTTTAGATTTATTTTTTAATTGAGAAGAACGCGAGTTAAGATGTAGAGTTATCAAAAATTACTTACTCCTATAACAGTGCGAAAGAAGTTGAAGAGAGGTCAAAATTCAAAACAAATCTCTAAAAGGAAAATGAAGCCTCTTCGTAACTTTTAAATAGATATTTAAAAAAAAGTTTTCCTTAGAACGACTTTATGAACGCTTGAACTCAGAAAAATGCTTTTATGGTACAACAAAAAAAATTGCACACACACGAGAAAACACTTTCTCACAATGATACTTTAAAAATGTTATTCAAAGATATGGTGGTGCACTGTAAAAGAAAAATAAACATTTTTATGCAACGTTTTCTCGGAAAATTATGCAACAAATTAATTCAAAAGAAACTCTTCTATGCTTCGCTTACAAGAATTAAACAAGAATAAACGTTTTCAATCGAATCGGAAATGACGCTCCAACATAAACATTTGAAACAAATGTGAAGCAGCTGAAAAAGAGGAAGTATTTAAAAACAATCTTGGAAGTAGGCTTGAGACACTCGAAATAATTTTCGGTAAAATAAGCTAAATATGCAAACATATTTCTGGTTTTCACGAGTAGTCAAACATAAATTGCGTTCTTTTTATAATCGACCTTCAAAGAAACCCAGAAAGAGAAGCGCTCTTCAGTGAATGAAAATGAGTGAATTATTTTTATCTATATAAATTGTGAGCATTTCTATTTAAATAAGAGAGGTTTTTAAGTATTAGAGAAATATATACTAAGAGAAGTACTATACTAAAGGGGTGAATTATTTTTACTGTCATTTGTTCATTATTTAACTAAAACGTGAGACACTTTTGTTAATTTTACATTAAATTTTTTACATGAAGTGTTTAAATAAAAATACGCCTTTTAATAATATTTTTTTTACCGTGAAAGCTATTATAATTTGTAGATTAGTGAATAGTCGGGTAAATCAGTGATTGTTATTTAGCGTTGCACAATAAAGCAACTTGAGGCCTATTGCCCCTCAAAATTTCGAGCCACAGTCAAGCGACGAGAGCGACACCTGAGCTGGCCTCCCACTCTCCATACTTGCAACACCATGCCAAAAGGAGGACTTTGAGCTGGGGTGGGCATTAAGTCGATTGCGATCGACCAGTGGACGACCGAGATATTTTGGAGTGACCGCCATTACTAATACCTCAAATGTGCATTCTAAAAAGATTGTATTTGTGGCACACTGGCCAACCAATCTGGAGACTGGGCGGACCACAACACCTTGAAAAAGTTAGAAGTAGCCCGCACCCAGGAAAAGTCTGCCCACCCTTGACTTTGAGCTTCAGCTGATTTAACATCTAAGCGGTGGGTCTTCTGTTGCACTTTGGTTCGAACTCATGACAAGCCAGACGCGAGTTCACCACCTTGCTCAGTAGGCTACAGTGATCCTAGTGAAAAGCTTTAACAGAAATGAACATATTACAAAAATAATGAAAAATGTTATATTGCTGTGAAAAAAATTTAATTTATTTCGTTTGCTTAAAATGAAGCGAGAAGAAATATA